>JAJOOH010003615.1:0-32516 GCA_029582605.1 Solanum gracilifrons | reverse complement strand
CATTGGTCATCTCATAATTTCAAGAATTCACAAAAGAAGACAACCAAACAAGGCCCTTACCTCATTAAGGGTAAAATTGTCAAAGAAGTGTCTTTTTTATTTTATTAGTATAGATAGTAGTCTCTTTTATTTGGGAAGACTTAGACTCTATGGATTTGAAATGTAAAAGGAACAAACTCTTTCAAGAGTGTAGTTTAAGGGTGGAATCCCTTTAGGATAGCCTAGCTTAGTGTAGCTTAATCTAGATTAGTGATGGGTGGATTCTCATTGTTGATTTAGGACTTCTTTAACCTTGATTTCACTTGAGATTGCTCATTTGTGGTTTTCAATTTGAGTTGTTTCCTTTCGAATTCAAGTTTCTCTTCTTCCTTGGTTGATTGTTTATTCAATTGCCTTTCTTTCTTCTCTTCTCATCTCTTATTTCTCATCTATCTTACTTTTGTGTTGTTTCATTCCGCATTTTATTTCAATTGGTTTCATCCCCAATTGGACCCTTATCAGTAACCCATCTACTTGGACATTTCACTTGGACCTTTTTGGACTTAAAAAATTTGGGCCTTTGTTGTCCATTTTTCCCTTATTCTTCTACTCAACTTAGGCCTGATTTATGCAAGTAGGTGGTTGTGTACTTGGCCCAACAACATGGTCAAAAGAGTCTTAGTTAGTGATTCACCTACTTGGTGCTTTGGGCTGGTCAATAAGTCAAAGTAGGTGATGCACCTACTTGTCACCTACTAGCTTAGTGTAGTCAAGCAAGCACCTCAATATTTTATTCCATTTCAAGACTTTAATAGCTTTAACTTAACTTAAAATTTATATACACTATGTCATTTTAAAGTTTAGCCTCAAATACCACCTTATGATATCAAGTTTAAATACAGTCATCGACGTCAACTTAATCGGGTCGCATCAAAATCTACGGACAGTTCACTTTAACCTATTATATTGTCACTACTCGCACAGGAAACTGAGTCCATAAACCACAAGGCAAATTATAAGGGTTATATAAAGAGAACTAGTACACGTAGAATACGGGGTGTTACATTATCCCCCCCCCCCCCCTTATGATCATTTGTCCTTGAATGAAATAGGTTAAGATGATAGTTTGGTTAACCTTGGAATTTCTTTTGGAGATTTACGAGAGTTCCCTTTGTAAATAGTACTATCCAAAATATGTAGACTAACCTAAAACACGTATAGACAAGTCTAGCATGACGTCTTAATTGATATGGTTCATGAAATAATAGTATAAAAAATTAACCCCTTTCTTGACCATGTAATTCACAGAAGATACACAAGTAGAACTCATACAAATAAGGACTTTAATATACCTAAACACAAGGCATGCAAATGACATATCAGAAGAACATCTGCTAGTAGGATTTATGATCCTATAAGGGGACCACATGATCTCAGATCCTGATGTTGATGTTTAGAATAAGGAGGGGTATTTAGGATCTCTACCATCTTCTATTCCCAAGTATCTTATGTTATATTCTATTGCTTCCACAATAAGCCTTTTGAGCTTAGATTCCGGGCCTTAACAATCAATAATAACTATAGTATCTCCCAATTTTTTCATATATGGAACAAACACATAAAATCATTGGACTAACCTATCGGGGCTCTCATTTCCCTTCTCTTTTATCTCGTGACGCTTTTCAGAGGTGAGTCTTATAAGAACGCATAGCAGTTAATATAAACACTATAGTTGTATGCCTCACCTTCGAATAACGCATTATGCTAAGTTATTTATCTACGGTTGTTTTAAAATTCACATATATGCCCAACCTTTTCTAGTCAAAATTGTCACTACATCATGATAGAAGGAAACATTTTCCCAAAATTTTTAAAACTCAAGTCACATTGAGTATGACACATAGGCAAACTAGCACAAAAGGGAGCGCATGATATACGGGCATTAAGCTATAGAAATATGTGGTGTACGCGCGCATATGAACTATAGGGTAGAGTGTGAGCGAATGAGATATAAGGCATGTAGGAAATGGACTAGATGAGCACATGATGCATGAGTACTAAAGCTACAAAATATATAATGTGTAAGCATGTAGACTATAAGATATGTAGACATAAAAGAAAATGAACTACGGAACACAAATCATATTGATCAAGTGTGTTATATCGCATGGATAGGTGGACTAACCTGTCAATGAGTAGACATATGAAATATGAGCAACTGAGCACATGACACATGGCCAGAAAAGCTATAAGGCTTGTAATGTTTAAGCAAGTAGGCTACGAGGCATGTAAAATATATAGAAATGGTCATATGATCAATTAGCCTGCAGTACCAACACAATATGGACAAGCGACATGACGAAAGTAACCAGTGCAATAAATAACATGTAGGGAAAAGGTCCTACGAAAACATATACCAATAAACAAGGGTGCTCCGAAGCGGATAACATTTACATGCAGGCATTCTATGACATTAGGTAACATGTGAGACGTTAATCCACAAAGGGCAAATGGCATACAAATAGATGAGTTATAAAACATGCAGCATGTATAAGTATATAACAAACCATCTGTCAAAACTACAAGAAATCCTATAGAACCACTCTACCATAATAAGGGCAAACACACTGTCTTAAACTTTAAGTCACGGGTGGGATAGTTTTGTTCATATTCCTTACTCACCTCAAAACACATACAACTGATTTCCCCATCTACTCTCTTCAATCGCCAAAGAATAATTATAGGTGTTCTTCTATTGGGACTTGGCTTCCATCTAGGTCAATATAAATACTACAATCAAGTTAGAAAAAGAAAATCCTCAATAATTCATCTTTTAGAGTAGGAGGCCGAGGTCAACATTGCCTTCTGATAAGTCCTCGACTTGGACTCAGTTAGGGCTATATTTTGATAGAATTAGTGTCCTCAAATGCATAATTTGTCTCAATAACTGATAAACAACCTTGAGTTTTAGGTATTTAAAGTTAGAGGCAAACCATGGACACTATCGAGCCAACAAGGAACTAGCAGCTGAAAGAGCGAGGAAAAGATAACTTGATACTCGCCTAACCTGTTTGGCGATACGCCAATGTGACCATCGGTTCGCCGAGATGTTTCAAAAGTGCCAATATAAAAGAGTAAGGAGAATGAAAACCTGAAGATCGCCTAAATAATTTGGCCACACACTGAAAAGGCTACCAAAGCGCCGAAAGTTACAGAAAGCTGGAGCGACAAAAATGAGAAAAATGACGGAGAGTAACAATCTCGTTCGGCATGTAGCCGATCCAGTTAGTGTCACACGATCTAGTCGCCGAATGTGCTGATAAGGTTGTAACCAAGTGCTGATGGGCGAAGCAGTAAGGAAGAGGGCAATTCGCGGAATCAATCGGTGACCCCTGATCAAACTCCCCATAAGTTATAGTGATTTAGATCAAGAATTGATGATGAATTGAAGGCGAGACGAAGAAACATCGATGGTTCGCCAAGTTGATCAGCGATCTCGACTTAGGACGCCGAATGATCTGCTGTAACACAGATTTTTGAAAACTATAATTACTCGTTGAGAGTTGTAGCTTAATATCAGATTTTTAATATATAATTTTTAACATAGAATTTTGAGTTCTAAGTTTGGAGAGGGTTTTGAAGAACTTGAAGATTCAAAGGGTTTCAACTCCAAGAATTTGGACTTGGGTCTTGTGAATTCTTCACTCTTTTCTTGTTTTGAGACTTAAATCTTCATACCCATTTGAATGCAAACTCATATTGGTATAAATTTCTATCTTTTTTACAAGTGTAGCTAAAATCCCAATTCTTGGGGTGTGATTTTGTGAATATGGTTTAGATTATCTGTCGGGTCTTATTTGTTGATGGTTTATTTGTTGTGTAAATGTGATTTCGTATGGTAGAACTTAATGAAATTGTAGTTGCAAATACGAATTCACCTTTGTGTTTTTGGCTTGCTCGAGAGAGAGGTCGTAAAACTAAGACTACTAAATTTATGGCCGATGGGAGTGGGTCGACATGAAGTTCAGCTCGAGAGAGTGAACCCTAGTCCTTCTCCCACACACTTAGATCGAGAGAGTGAGTGAGATAAGGTGGAGGTTGTTCTTCAATGTGTCTAGTGGGTGTCCGAGAGGAACCCATTTGATTCTGGGTAAGTTTCTTAAGAGAGAATTTACCTCTACTATAGTCTAGCCTAGTCAGAAATACTCAACGGATTTACTATCAAAAGCGCATACCCAATAGTCTAGTCTAACCCGTATTCCTATCACATCCCAAGAATTCTCACTCCTTAATTAGTACTCTTTACATTTTTGTTGTTTTTGCTTACTTGTCACAAACCCCCATTGATAATTGACGCTTGCGTCACCCCTTAGATTTAACATGTTTATATTCAATAATGTTTTTAGCTATGACTAATTAGAACTTAATTTTATTTTTCTATTAATTCTCAAGCCCACTCCCTTGGGACTCGACCCCAACCCTTGGTTGGGTTACTTTAGTATTGTACGATCATAGACACTTGCATTCGAAGTTGTGTCTTGATTACAACACCACATTCATTACTAGCTTGCGTTATATCACACTTAATGCCTGGTGCCCTTTGAAAGACGAAATAGAAAATAAATAGTGAAGCTTGAACACACCATAAAACATGAACTCTAATAACATGTAAATGTCATGTACCTATAAAGTTATATTATGATTTATAACGTCTTAGAGTTAGCCGGTTTGCGATTAACTAGATAGGTTTGGCCATACTAAGAGATTTCCTCTTTTTTTTATAATAAGTGAGGGTGCTCCGACTCTTTTCCCATGGAAGATATCAATTAATAACAACTAGCATATGATCAATTTTTCCTCTTCCTTAACTGTACTATGACTGACGAATTACTGCAGGCATATATTAAATTAACCCTGCAGTAGCTCTATTCAATTTATGGAAGTCTATACATGTGTATAATGCTCTACTTCTCTTTTGTACTAATGATGTGGATGAACTAGGCCATGTATCTTCTATCTAGGTAATCTTTCTATTCACCTCTCTTTTTCTTGTTGTTATCAAGACCAAATATCAAGATTTGAATCAATACTAAATTGACTTCGCTATCTAACAAAGGTTCACAAAGTTGTTCCCAGGTACGCCATTATAACTCGTTAGGGTTGAACAGTTGATACCATTTTCTTGCCTCATACACTTAGCAGTAACTACCTATCTCACTCCTCTATAGCATCCTCATATCACTCCTACTCCTATGTTTAGTGAATTTGACATATCCCATCTCTTTCTAACTAGAAGCTCTACGTACATATTCGGCCCGTGCCATTCAAGCTTCATTCTCACATGCTCCTTATCTAACAGGTACCTTTTAATCAAAACTAGTATCTTCATGTACTCTAATCCCACTATGTACAACCAACTAATCACAACTTAGGTCTAACCAATCAATTTTACTTTTGTTAACCTTACCCTTTAGTCACATACTAATCCTTTATAATCAACACATAGATCATAATAGGAACTACCACACATATATCATTTGCAGCAATTGGCACAGTTATCCCTAAGTTTTATAACCATAAAAAGAATACAAATGTTATTAGTACTTATTCGGGGTGGTTGGCACATACTATATAAAAATCCAACTATCAACGTGAGAATTTGGGCCTTGTCAGCCAATTAGGGGTATCTTTAGTAACACTATTGCACCGATACATTCAACAATAAGATTGTGCCACTGCCTTCTTCCAACTAAAAGAAACTGGTGCAACAACATCACTTTCAAGTACATGTCTAATGCCAAAAATTTTATGTCTAGAACAGACTAAGAACGAGTGTCCTCTAAAGGAATAGATCCTATAAATATAGACGAAATATAGAACTCAAGAGTTGGTTACATTCTCCTAAGAAGATGTCCTTAGAAATGCTACAACTCATATATGTAACTAGGTAACCCATCATTTTTTAAGCATATGGATAACCATACTATATCTTTCTCAATTGAACAACCGTGATACAAATGGTACAAATGCAACTTAAAATGCAAATAACATAAAAGCCTTTACATACCTTGTGGAGTAGGACGGTCAAATAAAATGAGCTCAATTTGGTCTAAATTTTGATAGCTTCAAATCGTTTTCTGTAGGTTGCATATTGACATTTTAGCTACCGTTAACCTTAACCATCGTAATCATAATATCAATAGCATGATCAGGTGCAAGTGGAAATTGACTTCTTAACTTCGCTCTATCATACGATCTGGATTATGAAGGAAGGTAACATTTCCTAAATGTCCAAGCAGCCCCCTAAATATAAATGTGGTGCACAACACATTCATAAGTAAGGCTCTACTATAAATGGCTTTGTAGATTCCCTAGGATGAATTTCTCTAATACCACTTTTGTCACACCCCAAACCTCGGTGAAGCGGACAAGTACCATATGAACACATGCTTTACAAGTGACTTATGATGAGAAAGTAAACTACTATGTAGATAGATTTACTGATGAGAAGCTTCATATACAACACATGTTGACTATCTGAATGGATACATGTGACAAGTGAAATTATGAATACAGATGGCAGCTTTATAATGTCTACAATGCCTCTATTGGAATCCATAAATGTACCACTATGAAAATATGCATATTAAAGACTCGTCAAAGCCCCGCATCAACCTGGAGCTCACCAACAACCGTTGAGTGTGTCCTTTTGTGGAGATCTACTAGTTGAGTATTTGTACCTGCATCATGAAATGCAGCGTCCCCAATAAAGGATGTCAGTACGAAAGAATGTACTGAATATGTAAGGCATAATACAACCATAAGTAAAATGAGAGCACAAGTGAAACCAAATACTAATAGATAAGGATTAGAGACCACCTTTGCTTATACTTGTGGAATCATGTATGTTATATAATTTTCTTTACTTTTATGCACATTATAATATTTATAAGACATATGATACAAATGACCAGTTGATCAGCGGTAGAAGAGGATGACCTATGCTAGGCATTTTAACCCTTGGGATGTTACACTCATAATTCCACAAATTGGGATCAGCCCATGGTAGGTCTTCGCCCCTAAGCTGCCACCCTTACATACCAATTGGGATCGGCCCATGCTAGGCTTTTACCCCTGAGTTGCCACCCTTTTATACCAATTGGGATAAACTCATGCTAGGCATTTTCCCCAGGACTTCCACCGATAATTATATAGATAGCTTCACTTAAATTCTTTATCTTTGAGATTGTTGTTTTGATGTTCATAACTCTTTTGAGATTGTTGTTTTGGTGGTCATATTCATTGTTGAGATTTGGAACTATGAACCACTAGTAGAAGACATGTGAATATGGACTAACGATAATAACAATGACATGGGAAGCAAATGTGACACCAACGTAATACTTAGGAGCTTATATGACTCATTAAGCATTTTGACATCTCAAATTGAAGCACATATCAAGTGAAGACATTAAACATTCAGCCAAGAGAATTGAACTCTATATGGTAGCCGAATACTCACTAACTAATATAAAATACAAGGTATACAACAAACTGGAACTAAGGGAGAAGGTGGGCAGATTCAACTTAAGGATGGATACATATTCCAAGTAAGTACATATAAAATGTACAACAGAGAAAGTAGGGATCTTCTTATGTAACATTATAGTCTAACACAATGAGAGTAACAACCAATAAAGGGAACATATGACCATGTGACAAGATGACATATGTATAGACAATTGAAGCAACTTGGCATGATATTGGCAGATTGTATATCCAACATATAAACATATGTACCATGAGTAATCTAGGATCATTTTGATTTATATAAGGGAAATACGTGCCAAGGGTACTTTGACGATAAACAAGTTTAAGCCTTGCATGCTAATACTTGGTAGAGTAAGCACATACATTTAGGAACAAACCCATATTAGAGTACTCACTTTAATGCTCTAAGGAGTAGAAACTACAACTATGGATCAGTCAGTTCGAAGGGTACTTAGAAAGCTTACTTTTTGTAATGAAAGTGTTGGATTAATGCCAAAGAAATAGGAAATCGAATAGCCTTACATACCTTGCTATACAATTCAAAACATATGACTTAAGTTCCTTCTCTTCAGATTACTAATCTACAATAAAATAAGTTGTAAGACTAGTATTAGTAGCTAATCAATTAATTTGAGCTACTTGATCCCACCCAAATAGTAACCAAGCAGTAGGAATGCAATTTATCTAGACAGTATTTTCTTTCCTTCCCTTTCCCTTTAATCACGTACATATACTGTACAACCTTCATATCAGGTCCTCCCTCAAAACTCCCTGCATTATTTAAGACCTTTAATGTCTCCATAACTTCCCCGCACATCCAGTCATATCCCTTATCATAACATATATAAAACAACCCTTAAACATAATAATGTAACAGAAGGAATATAAATCATGGTTTCTGATCACCAGCACTTGAAGAGCTAACATTACTGTTAAATAAAGTGCTCAAACAAGCTCATAACTGAATTTAAAGAGGACTACCCTCCATGGATGTCCGAACATGCACTAATCACCAGAACATCCTCCCTAATATTACACCATGTAAAAGTAACAATTTCCCACTCACTAACACATACCAAGTGTCCTAATTAACTCAAGCACAAGAGAGAGAAAATTGCAGTAGCTTACATTGCTGGACAGAACTACCACTTGCTAAGACTTGGATTCTTCAAGGTAAAGGTTATCCTCCTTAACTTGTCTTAAATGATACCCTCAAATATCTTTAACTCCATAATATTCAAGAACCCTAATGGTATTTAATGGCTGCTGTATGAAGCTAAGAGTGAGAAGACAGAAAGCTCTAGAAATTAGATTTTTTTGTCAAAAGTAAAAATTGTTGGAAAAAGTTGATATCAATCCCTTTTAAAGGGACCTGCTTTGGCCGAATTTCTCACTTATTTTGGGCCATAATTTGTCAGGTAGGTGACCCACCTACTTGGACTTTTCACTTGGGCCTTGGCTGTCCATTTTCCCCTTATTCTTCTACTCAACTTGGGCCAGATTTATGCATGTTGGTGGTAGTGTACATGGCTCAATAACATGGTAAAAAGAGTCTTAGTAGGTGATGAACCTACTTGGTCCTTTGGGCTGGTCAATAAGTCAAAGTAGGTGATGCACCTACTTGTCACCTACTAGCTTAGTGTAGTCAAGCAAGCACTTCAATATTTTATTCCATTTCTAGACATTAATACATTTAACTTAACTTAAAACTTATATACACTATGTCACTTTAAACTTTAGACTCAAATACCACCTTATGATTTCAAGTTTAACTACTTCTATAGACGTCAACTTAATGGAGTCCCGTCAAAATCTACGGACAGTTCACTTTAACCTATTATATTGTCACTACTCGCATAGGAAACCGTGTCCATAAACCACAAGGAAAATTACATGTGTCATATAAAGAGATTTAGTACACGTCGAATACATGTTGTTACATAACAGGCATGAAGCACGTCCATACCTAGAATGACGTCAAAATCTACCATGTCTAACTCAAACAAATCAGCCATGGTTTCTTTGTGATTGATGGAAAAGACAGAACCACTATATACTTGCTCAGCTAGAATAGACTCCCCAACAAGTGTAGAAACACAAAAGGGTTCACAGAGTTTCTCAGGGAGAACATCAAACTTATTTGCAATATAAGGGGTTACAAAAGATAAACTTGCTCTTGGGTCTAGCAAAGCATAAATATCAAAAGTAAAAACTTTGATCATTCCAGTGACAACATCTGGAGAGTTCTCTTGTTCTTGGTGACTAGCGATCGCATAAAGAAGGGTTGCTCCTCTGCTAGTACCAGAAGTAGCTCCTCCAGGTGCAGCCCTGTCTGGTGGAGTAACTGATGAAGATTGGGCTCTATTGCCCTAATTTCCACTACCTTGCCAGTCCTTACCCTCTTGTCCACACTTGAAGCAACCTGACTGGCCATCACGACACTTACCTGGGTGGGTTCTACCACACTTAGAACATGCAGGATCCCAGTTACCTCCTTGTGCAACACTTTCCTGAGACTGTGCAGGTCTAACTCTGAAGTTCTGAGAATTCTGTCTATTATGTTCACTTTTGTTTTTGGGTGTAAGTTCACTAGCAGATGATGGAGCAGGTCCATTTTTCTTTTGCTGAAAGGACGAATGGTTCACAATAATTTTCTGTTGCCCGGACTCATTCCCTGTCTTAGCTTTCTTATTTCTGAATTCCTCCCTATCCCTCAGCTTCTCTTCCTCAACCTGTTGCACATAGACCATAAACCTTGATATATCCATGTCCCCAATTAGCATCGCTGCCCTGCCCTCATTTGTTGATAGACGGGACAACCCAACAACAAACAAACTCATTCTACTCCTCATATCTGCAACCATCTCCGGAGCATAACGGGATAGTTGGGTGAACTTCAACCCATACTCATAAACACTCAAGGAATCCTGCTTAAGGGTAATAAGATATTCTTGTACCTTAGCCTCTTTCAGTTCTCGGGGAAAGAAATGCCCCAAGAAAGCCTATTCAAAACAAGCCCAACTTGCAGGTGGTGCATCCTCAACGCTACCCTCCTTCCCCTAGTCAAACCAAGTCCGAGCAACATTCTTCAGTTGATATGCAACTAGTTCAATTCGGTCAGTATCGGCGACATGCATAACCTCGAATACCTTCTTCAGCTCCTCAATAAAGTTCTCTGGATCCTCAGTAGTGCTCAAACCCATGAAACTTGGAGGATTCATCCTCAAGAACTCTTGGATCCTCGAAGTATCAGTCACTTCCTATCTAGCTTATCTTTGTTTCCCAACCTGGTTAGTCATAGCTTGACTTAGCATCCTTATTGCTTCTCTAAACTCAGCGTTAGTGACTTCCCCTTGAGGTTACACTTCAGGTGCATTCGGTACCTCTTGTTCCTCAACATTACGCCTAGCAGGACGACCTCTAACAACTCTTCGTGGAGGCAAGATTATCTGAAAACACATGCAAGCCCGAATTAGAAGGAAACTTTTTAGAGATCAAACTCTAACGCACGAAATAAGTATGAAAGAAGTGGCAAATTTCCTAAGTGTTGCAGCCTATTAATTGTAGATGTGGCTCGCTTCACACCGATATCTAGGACTCTACAGACATGATTTCATAGACTCCCTAGGACTCTTGACCGCTGGGTTATGTAACCAAGTTTGTCATGCCCCGGGCCTACACCCCGGACGTGGCTGGCAATTGAGAACTATTGTTGTCCCAAGAAAACCCTTGGCCTTGCTTACTTACTCAACGGAAGACTTAAACACAAGAAGTATCACTCATTCAATAACTTTAAGCATATAATATCTTAGCCAAAATGGAAACCAAAGTCTTAAATGTATACAACTGATTGAATTAAGACTAAAGAATTATAATTATCTGTCTGACTGTCTATGAAGCCTGTAAAACAAAGAGGGATATCGGGACAAGACCTCTGATCATCCTAACAATGAAATACTGAAAGCAAAGTAAAAGGAGTCCTCCAGAATGCACGGAGGCTCACCAACTGACTCTGAGTACTCAACTGGATCAACGGGGCCCTGGATGCTGATCCTGATTACCTGCGTCTGCATCATAAGACGATGCAGGTCAACTAGCATCAGTACATTGAATGTACGAGTATGCGAGTTGGAATGCTAAATACAACTTAAGCTTGAAAAAAGAATCTGGAAGGAACACTTACCTTGGCTTTACTCAACACAAAATGTAGTATAAACCAACAATAATAGTGCAATTTAGAAAAAGCATTTAGAACATTAAATAACAACTCAATTTTGTAAAGATATGCAGTAACAAACTCAACAATACTCATATATCAAAGTAATATAGTTTCTATAGGAGTTCCTCTAACCGACAACCACCACTATGAGCCTAAGTGGTGATACATCGTGTTGCCCACACTAGTCTATTCTAAAAAGCAACTTAAGGAGTCATCTAAAAAGTATGATACTTTACTATCCGTGATGGCTACATGGTTCATGGAGACTTGAGTTAATATGAACTTGCATCCCCATATCGGTGTTCAATACTATTCCCAAAATATACTTAGCGCATATGTTTTAAAAACAAAACTTATTTCTTTGGTTTGAGATAATTACTCAAAACTTAGCTTAAAAGCTCTCTTGGAAATCGGTGTTTCATTTTCTTGTTGAAATGTGAAAACATTTTAAACTCTTGGGAATACTTAGTTCCCTTATAACTTTTGGATAAATGAACTCAACTCTTTAGTGTTTGGTTAACATAAAACTTAAGTCTTAAAACAAAGTTAAAACGTTTGTGAAAGACTTTTGAAAACTTTATAAACTTCTCTTGACTTGCTTCTTAACTTCTAGTCTTGACTCTTAACTTTCCTTGAATTGAATTATGGATTCAAGGATTGTGATTTGTGATAAGAAAGATCTCATTATGTTTAGGAGTGTTTTTAGATAGCTAAACGTGAGAAAAAATCAAAAATCACTGTGTGAAAGCAGGTCCGCGTGGAGATTTATTTAAATTTTTGGTCACGAAACTACTTTTTGAGGCAGAACGGTCCGTTACCGCTCCGCTCTGCGAAAGAACAATTCCCAAATCTGTGGAGCAGGTCCGTGACGCGAAGCCAGTGTCCAAATTTGCCCGACTAATTTCTCTCCTCATTTTCCATCCCCAATTCGCCCAAACTCGGTTCGTTTTTCCAAATTCTTTTTAGATACAGATACCTAGAAAATGGACCTAAGAACCTAACTCCAAACAACTCAATAATTTGACGTAATGATCTCATAAACTTCTCAATCTCAGCTCAATTCAAGAATGACATCAAATTCAAGAATAAATATCAAGAACATCAACTTTCAAACCCTTTTAGAATGAATTCACGCTGAAATAAACATGTTTGACACGTGGGTGAATGAACCCAAAGTTATGAAAGACTCACATACCTTGTAAGATTAATTTCTTGGCGAAATCCACAACCAAATCGCACGATCTTGGCGAATCTTGAGCTTTTCTTCTCCTTTCTCCTCTTTTCTCTCTTCTCCAATGAATTTCCAATATCTCTAAACTGACCGAATTCTGATTTGTCCCTTAATTAATTCACTATAATGAATTAAATTAATTGGGTATGAAAGAGACCAAACTACCCTTTAGAAATCTGGATTGGACTTTCCTTATTTGAACAGCCCAACTTCGAATGGGCATATCTAACTCATACAAACTCAGAATCGCGCAAACTCGGCAGAGTTGGAAATATTATTCCATGATCTTTCCAATGATATATGGAAACACACCTAACTCATCCTGAGCCAGGAGTTATGGTCATTTGAAGTTGACCAAAACAAATATCCAAAAATGACTATTTCCACTTTTTAACTTCTTTCTAGTTCTTTCTAGTTATGGGGTGTTACAATATCTCCCCCTTGATGAAAAAATACATCGTAAAATGTTAGTCAAAGTTATTATCATTTGACTCTAAAAAAGAAAACTATGACAAATAAAGGAGGACGCAGGTAGTATTATATAAGAGAGAGTCTGAAGTTAAAGAATGACACAAGTAAGGACATTTTCAAAAAAAAATTGTTCTACTTTAATTTAATTAGCGTATGATTTTTTTTGGAAATTATGAGATTCTATTTAGCCGTTACATTTAGTTTTAAGTTCATATTCTTTAGTTCTAGCTTTATTATTTTGAATGTACGTAATATTTGTGTATATTTTGTAACTACTTTGAGTAAACAGATAAATGATCGATGATGACAAATACTTTAACTATGGACCTCTTCACAATAGATATGAGCAAAAACAAGAAGATGATAGTATAATTTATTTTAGACTCAAAATTTTAAATCGTTTAATCAATATCGCTTAAAATTTATCAATATTACTAATATTTATCAAGTATTTATTTTACACTTTTAACTTGTTTTATTACAAGATAATTAGTAAAAACAAGATAAACGATATGAAGAAAGTGGTAATTGAACCCCCACATTATTTAATTATGTAATTGGAAATTTCACCATAATTTACGTATTATCTCTATGCATATTCTATGATAAAATTTAGATAAATTTCATAAAAAAATAGCTTTCACGTTTTATTTTTTATTTTTTAGGGTGTTTGATATCCGTATTGGAGCCTAAATAATTCTTTGCCTCCGTTAGGACCCATTCGGGGGTAACACTCCTACCAACGACTTTTCTATACCCAGAGCTTGAACCATAAACTTCTTGCTAAGGGAGAAGCAGTACCTTCAACGACACCACATTCTTTGCTGGTCCCACTGAGATGTAATGCCTTAAACGGATGTGTGGTAACAAACTCGTTTAAAACAAATATTCTCTCTAAAGAATGGCAATACTTCTGGCCTTTTATTGACAACGTTGTTTATGACAACGAGGGAGTATGATCGTTCAGATATCTCAGCAGTGCACAAATTCATTTCCTTAACGGATAATGTACTACCTCTCCTTACCTGTTCTACCATAAAAAAGTTCAGTCTAAACTTTGTGTTCAAAGATGATGATGGTGTGTCTTATTTTCCCGTAATTGACAAGTGGCTTGAATTTGGTGTGAATAAGAAAGTGGAGGATTTACGTATGAATATATGTTATAGAACTGTTTATCCGACTGGGCATAACCTACCCTATAGCTTTTGAGTAGTTCTCTATAGTAGTTCATCGATTATAAAATTCAACTACAATAATTGCATAATATTAGAATATTGTGTACTAAATTGGACATCTCTAAAGAGTTTTACTCTTGAAAGTTTGTTTATCTGGGATGAACACATTAAACAAAAAATGTCAAATTGTCCTCAATCGAAATCTTTGAATCGATATGGATTTTGTCATTTTAATCGTTTGCACATGACTTATCCAATGTCTAGTCTCGATATTAACATTTTGGAGTAGTCATGTGCAAACTATTAAAACCACAGAATCCATATAGATTTAAAGATTCCAATTGAGGACAATTTGACATTATTTGTTTAATGTGTTCATCTCGGATAAACAAACTTTCTAGCGTTAAACTCTTCAGAGATGTCCAATAAAGTACGCAATCTTCTAATAATCTGCAGTTATTGCAGTCGAGTTTTATAATCGATGAACTATTACAGATAACTTTTGGCAAGCTATAAGGTTTGTCATGCTTAGTCGGGTAACCAATTCTATAACGTATATTTAGGCGTAAATCCTCCACTTTCTTATTCACTAAAAATTCAAGCCACTTGTCAATTACAGAAATTTAAGGCTCATTGTAAACATATCCAAACACAAAGTTTAAACTTAACTTTTTAATGGTAGAGCAGCTACGGTGGGGTAGTACATTATCCATTAAGGAAATGAATTCGTGCACAGTCAAGCTATCCGAATGACCATACTCCTCGTTGTCATAAACAATGTTGTTGATACTAGTCCAGAAGTATTGCCATACTTTAGAGAGAATAGTTGTTTTGAATGCGTCTGTTATGGACAAGAAATAAAGAATTTGGACAATAAGAGCATAATGTAGCTTACTTATCCGATCAATTTCTTCACATTCCGTCTCAATCTTCGGTTTTTTATGAGGTAAGTTTCAATAAGCAGACTTTCAGAGTTGCCGAAAGTCGATAAGTAGACTTTCAGTGTGTCAATATAATTGTTATGGGCAATAAATACATCGTAAAATATTAGTCAAAGTACTAATCATTTGACTCCAAAAAAGAAAATTATGACGATTAAAAGTAGACAGATGTAGTAGTTGATTATTTATCCTAAATAGGTTATTGATGTCATGCTAAATTCATCATTGACAATATAATATATTTCCTACATATTTAAAAAAGATTTAGTCCCTCATTTCAATTTGTCACACCTATTTCCTTTTTAATCCACTTAAAATAATTATTTTCCTTTTAATAATTTTTTAATTATATTTGTATCCACAAAAGATGAGGAGAGACGTGAAAAACTCACATGCATCATCATGGCGACAATTTTATGTTAAATGAAATGTTATTCATGTCTCCACATTGCATTCTTATTTTATAGGAGAAACATTTAATAGAACTTGATTTTCATTATGCAAATAAGTTTTATTGATTTAGGTTAATGACTATATCATTGATATTTTACCACATTGCATTAACAAGGAACCATGATCAAGATACCGAGTTCTCTAACTAATCTCCATATATGTTGATAGATACTCGAGAAATTAAGCCCTCGGAGGAGAAATAAATTAATGATGACATTACAATATTCCGTGTAATGTTTTAATAATGTCAAAGTGAACCAGGTTCACAAGCGTATACCAGAACTAAGATAAAACAGTGGGAAAGAAGAAATAATGCATCAAAGACAAACACTCCTAATTAAGGCAAAATGGTGAAGAAGACTACATATAAAGAAAAACAAAACTTTTTTCAGGAAAAGCATTACTTTCCATGTAGGATTCAATTAGGGTTTAATCCACCCTTTTATAAGGATCGTTGACAAAGAGAAAAACAGATTTTGCAATTCATAAATCAAGAGAATTTTGTAGGGAGAGCAGTGTGGCGCTAAAGAACATACATTAGAAGAAAGAAGAACTAGAGTTAGTTTTCTATTTCTATAGTCTTAGTTTTGATTGGTTCATCTTAGAATTATTGTTTAGAGATAATTGTACTAAGAGTGAAAGAGAGTTTGTGAGGTTTTGTAAGAAGAAGTGAGTTTGGCTTCTTGGAGAGCACAGAATACAATTATAATTTTGAACAGTTAGAGTGAGTTATTGAGGTGATTTACTAGAGTTAGTCCCTTTGATTAAAGAGTTGTAATCGAAAGTTACTCTTTGAAGTTAGGAAAATTTGGTGAAAAATCTCTATATTATTGTATTGCATTTTTATCTCCGAAAATTCAACAAGAACCTAGTTCATTTTTAGTTGGTTAAAGTGTCTTTAATTTGTTAAAAAAAACCCCGGACTTGAAAGTTCGGACCATCCTGACTACATGTACAAATAGGACAAGCCATGTACGAATTAAAACAATTCCAAGATCATGGTACGATCACCTATACATCTTCTTGCTCGCACACGGGTATTCAAGAGACAAGATTGACAATACATCGTTTCTTCGAAATCAGGGCTCCAATATGCTCATAGTTTAGGAATATGTAGATAACATTATCTTTGGAGGAACATATGAAAAACTTGGGGTTCACTTTGCACAACTGATGAGCAACGAATTTGAAATAAGCATGATGGGAGAGCTCAACTTCTTCTTGGGTTTTCAAATAAAACAATCATCATCTGGCACTTCAATTCATGAGTAGAAGTACATTAAGAAGTTGCTAAAGAAGTTCAACATGAATGAAGCAAAGAGGAATGACCCTCCGATTGCAACAACAATGAAGCTTTATAAAAATGAATTTGGTTCCCCAGTACATGACACAAAGTGTAGAGGAATAATCGGATCTCTATTGTACCCAATGGCTAGAAAACCTAACATTGTATTTAGTGTTGGAATCTGTGCATGCTTCCAATCATGTCCAAATAAATCTCATTTGAAGTATATCACAATGATTTTAGGATATCTCAAAGGAAAACTGAACATGGTTCTCTAGTATCCTATAGATGATTTATTTGATCTGGTTGGATTTGCAGATGCAGACTACATAGTCTACTTGGTAGATAGAAAAAGCATATCTAAAATGGCTAACTTCTTAGGGCCATGCTTAATATCATGAGCAACTAGGAAACATAACTCAATCACCTTGTCTATGGCTGAAGCAGCATACATTGTTGTTGCCTTGTGTTATGCTCAACTTCTCTGAATCAAGCAACAACTTCAAGATTTGGGCATCATTGTAGGTTGCATACCTATCCATGTGATAACACCAAAACAATTAACATGGACAAGAATCAAGTTGAGCTTAAAATAATAATGCACATCGATGTCCATCATAACTTTCTTAGGGACAATGTGGAGATTGGTCTCATCATCATGACCTTCAACAAAACCGAGGACCATGTTTATGATCTCTTCACCAAGACACTTTGGAAGAGAATAGTTTGAGAAGAATCATCTAGCCCTTGGTTTAGTGTATCAGGAGTAGCAACTTATTCTGCAAGCATACTCATGATGACAGGTTTGAAGAATGGTTTGAGTTATAGGTCACACATTCTCACTTTTGTACTGTAATAGGTACACTCATATCAAGACTACATCATGGGGATCAATTCTAATGATATTACCCTTAGTATTCTCTTACAATGTTATAGACGTGCACTCACATTTGAGGACCAGGTTCTCTTTCCCTCAGGTATGCACTCATCCTCATTATGTCTAGCCATGCAATACACTAACTCATATCTTAATTAAATTAGAAGAATCACAAAAACCTAGTTCATATCTGAAACCTCCTAAATTAAAAATGACCTTTACACGGGAAAGTCACTAACATTCATCTAAGGTTGATTATGAGAGAATGAGTATAAAAAATTTAACCGCCACCTATCCTTAACATCATCGTGTCATAACATCATCATTACACATCACCCACCATAAACTCATTTCCATGAAATCGTCTTCCCACTATCACAAAGACACCAAACCCTTTCACATCAAAAAATCCAACATTACCATCACTATGAAATCATCATCTTTGTCTTCTCTGACCACCACCTCTTCTGAAAAACAACACTTTCCACCAGTCTTGGTGGCATACTCTGATTATGAAGACTTTGCTTCATCTCAGGAGTGTAACACCCCGTATCCTATAAAGAACAACCAGTAGTCATTTCAGAAGTTGCAGGTGCCATTTATGGACCGCACGATGCCCATAGATCGTAGGTGGGATCCGTGGTAGGCCACCTGTAACCCCCTCTCAGAACTCCCATAACATTCAGCTAACTGTCAACATACGCCTGGACCTATGGAACAAAGGTAAGACCACGGTCCGTGGTCTAGGGTCGTAGGTCAGACCGTCAGATTTCAAATTCCAAAACCCCAGTCGACGCTTTCTAGGACGGACCATCAGCCTGGTCATCGGTGACCCCGATAGCTTTTAAGTCAGGGGTCGTTTGGTCTTTTCCCTATGCATTGGACCCCTACACAACATAGTTTAAACCCTAAACTACGGGTTTTTTTGTAAGTTATAGCCTAGTAACTTAATTAGAATCTACCCTAAGCAATTCATTCACCAAAATTTAGAAAACTAAGAGCAAGAGAGGAGAAAAGAGGCGTCCCAAAACCCTCCAAGAACACAAAAAGTTCTCATCAGTTCTAGCCCCAAAATCGAAAGATTTCACTGTGTATTTTGTCACCAGGTATGTGGGATTTTACTAGTGGGTTCCTTTCACCAATTGGGTCCTGAGATTTAAGTGAGAATCTTAATTCCCTAAATATTATCTAGACCAAGGGTTTTTTGAAGGTTAGTATTTAGTGCGATTTAGCTATTAGAATACTCAAAATAAGTTTATCATGATTTCATAACATTGTTGCTTAGTTTCTTGCATGAAATTTGGAACCCTAGATTTGTTAATTCGTTTAGTTCATGAATAACACTTGCTAGGCCAGTTTGTACATATATACATGTGTCAGTTACAAATGTTTCATTATTAGTACATTGATGCTGCACTTTTAGTTAGCATGTCAAAAAAGTGAGCTATCCACTATATTTCGGTTATGTTGTAATGTACATATATTCAGTTGGTAGTAGGCTTAGCACCGAGTTTGACTAGGGTCAGTCACCGTCATAGTCCCAGAACTACGTGCCCCCATAGGTAAGTCCCCGTTGTGGGCATTATACTTAGTGATCACGCCATTCACGTCTCTATACCCTTGGCAAGGTATATTGGGTCCTCTCGATGGTTTGTATACATCAAACTCCACGTTTAGCTCATGTGGTTTTATGTCGGTTATTAGTTGCTCCCACAGTCAGATTCTAGTGAATTGACCAGGTTATCAGTTATAGTTCAGTAGTAGTCTTAGTATGTCTTCTACTTGGTCATTGCATTTAGTTAACTAAGTATTCAGTATATTTCTGTATTTACATCATGTTCAGATTATATCACTGCTCTTATTGTTTTGTTCAGTTATGTATATATATATTGTTCAGCTTTATCCTATCATGCATTCTCAATACCTTTCAAGTACTACAAATACTCTGCGCTACATCTTCTCGTGATGTAGGTTCAGGTCCTCAGCAATCAGATCACGCATAGATCAATTCCCGATCTCCAGTACAGCAGTATCAGTGTTGAATCCTCATTCTTCGAGGACGATTGACATGTCTTTTATTTAGTCATTCTTGTTTTAGTTTATGTTTTTGCTAGAGTTAGTAGGGAAATGTCCCAGCATATTTAGTTAGTTAGAGGCTTATATTAAGATATAGTTAGATTCAGCTTTAGATGTGAGTTTGATCTTTCCGTTGTTATTAAACTCATAGTTTCTTTATATTTAGATAGTATTGGGTATTACCCATTATTTCAGTTATCTCTTGATTGAGCTTATGTATTAGTTTATCTATTCATATATTTGTTCAGTTTGCTTATGATGTGCCAACTATGGGTTAGCTTGGGGTCACTCGTGATCCTAGGTCCCATGTTTACATCAAGAAGGTTGCCTCGGGGAGTGACAAACATGGTATAAGAGCATTAGGATTAAGTGTCCTAGGATGTATGAAATGCCGCACTAAGTAGAGTCATTTTCATGGGTGTGAAGTGCACAACATCTAATGAGAGGAAGGCTACGAAGTGTTTTAGGAAAAATTCACTTTCTTGCTATTCTTATCGTGTGTGGGTGTGATCTACCTTCTAACTCATCGTTATACATTTCAGATCATACCTCCTCGTAGAGCTTACACAAGGAATGCTAGCGCAGTTCCTCCAGTCCCACACCAGGAAGTTTCAAAAGCAGAGTTTCGGAATGCGATTAAGCTTTTGGCTCAGAGTGTGACTAACTAGAAAAATCAGTAAATTCTAGTTCCTCCAAATGATAGTGGTGGATCAGTGGCATCTAGGGTCCGTGATTTTGTTAGGATGAATCCTCTTGAGTTTCTAGGGTCGCAAGTTGGAGAAGATCCCCAAGAACTTCATTGATGAGATCAAGAAAATCTTTGGAGTGATGCAAGTTACTGGAAATGATAGGGTAGAGTTGGCATCCTACCAACTCAAGGATGTAGCTCATATATGGTTCATGCAGTGGAAAGAAAATAGGTGTGAGAATGCAGCTTCTGTGACTTGGGAATGCTTTACTGGATCTTTTCTGGACTGATTCTTCCCGACAGAGTTGAGGGAGGCTAAGGCTCAGGAATTCATGAATTTGAGGCAAGGTACAATGTCAGTCCAAGAGTACGGACTCAAGTTCACCCAAATCTCCAGGTATGCTCTGCATATGGTCACTGATTCAAGGGCACAAAAGTCTGAGTTTTTGTATGGTGTGTCTAACTTAGTGAAGACAGAGTGCAACAATGCTATATTGTTAGATGAAAATTTTAAATCTAGGCTCATGACTCATGCTCAGCAGGTTGACGGAGATAAGATTAGGGAAATAGCTAAGGACGACAAAAAGGCTAGGAAAGGTAACAATGATTACTCTCAGCATAAATCGGATGGTGGAAATCGCTCATAATTTCAGCAGAAATCTTCAGCCCCAGCACCTTCATCAGCTAGTGCTCCATCCTCTAGGTTTCGACATGAAGAGAAAGGTAGGGCATCAAACTCTAAGTCTCAGGGAAGTGTTACAGGTACCAGAACCTACCCAACTTGTCCAAAGTGTGGTAAAAACAATTATGGCGAGTGTCTTGCAAGGATAGAAAGATGTTTTGGATGTGGTCAGACTGGCCATAGGTTAAGGGATTACCCTTCTTCTAAAAAGGTTCAGGGAGGTAACAATAGTGCGACTTAGTCTACAGCTCCAACAACACTAGCAAGTCGCCCAACCTAGCAGGGTGCTTCATCTGGTACAGGTGGCGGTCAGCACCAGAATATGTTGTATGCTCTCAAGGCTCACTAGGATCAGGAAGATTCTCCTAATGTGGTCATTGGTACGTTACGAGTCTTTAACCTAGATGTTTATGCTTTATTAGATCCAGGGGATACTCTTTCCTTTGTAACTCCCTATATAGCAGTGAATATTTGTGTCAATCTAGAAACTCTTTCAGAACCCTTCTAAGTGTCTACTCCAGTAGGTGACCCAATTATAGCTAGAGGGTATACATAAAGTGCCCTGTCACAGTCTCTCAGAAAGTCACCTCAGCAGATCTAGTAGAGTTAGAAATGGTAAACTTTGATATCATTCTAGGCATGGATTGATTACATTCTGATTATGCCTCAGACGATTGTAGAACTAGGATCGTTCGTTTCCAATTTTCAAATGAACCAACCTTAGAATGGAAGGATAGTAGCTCAGTGCATATGGGTCGATTTATTTCTTACCTTAAGGCCAGAAAGATGACTTCCAAGAGGTATAGCTATCATCTAGTTCGGGTTAAGGATTCAAGCTCTGAGGCCCCAACTCTTGAGTCAGTTCCTGTAGTCAATGAGTTTCCAGAAATGTTTACAGATGTTCTTCCCGGAGCTCCTCCTGAAAGGCAGATAGTCTTTGGAATTGATCTCTTTCCAGATACCCAGCCTATTTCTATTCCTCCTTACAGAATTGCTCCAGTTGAGCTTAAGGAATTGAAGGAGAAGTTGAAAAACCTTCTAGATAAAGGCATCATCAGATCCTGTATTTTCCCATGGGGTGCACCAGTGTTGTTTGTGAAAAAGAAAGATGGTTCTCATAGGATGTGCATTGACTATCGATAGTTGAAAAAGTCACAATCAAGAATAAGTACCCTATCCGCAGTATTGATGACTTGTTCAACCAACTTCAGGGTGCTAGTCATTTTACGAAAATAGACCTCAGATTCTGTTATCATCAGCTCAGAGTCAGTTTAACACCCCTAAAATACTAGACCAACTCTTGCATGTCGATGCATCATTTCTTAATTACTACAATATGTTTTACTCTTATTTTGGGAACTTGAAATTTTCTGATATTTGCAACCTTGCTTAAAATAAAATGTGCTCGTAATTTAAGATTTTGTATGGGGGTATTTATGTAATTTTTCTAATTAAAATTTCATATGAATTGAAAGTGTTGGTATCAATTATATACATATAGGTGTATACGTATACATTTTGGGCAGCACCTTTTAGTGACAGTTGTATATGTGACTAAGCATCACTCTTCAGACTATATTATCACACCTCCTCTTGTGGTTTTCGTTTGGAATTGAAGTCTAAGAACCTAAGCACATTTTCTAACAAGTTGTTCCTCAAAATCACAAGAGAAAACCTTGGTCCTTCTAGCCGGAAGTCGAGACATCCTACCTTTTGGTGAGTAATCAAAACTTGTTTTTTTAGCTGAGTAGTGTTTAGTACTTTTAGAATTTCTCGTTCTGTATAACTCCTTTTTCGGTGAATAAATGTGATTTGGAAAGTTGATTCCTATACCTACGACTCTTCTGTTTATGGTACACTCTAATTTAGCTTTTATGACTACAAAATAAGGGACGCAACATATGACATGTTCTGTCTAGATTTTGGAATTTGAAATCTTGTATGTTCAACTGTTAGTGTTTTGATTATATCTTTTTGTACAAAGCAAATGTTATGGTGATTCGTGATTATTTGCAAGCTTAAGAGATGTACCTACATGTTTTATGAATGATATAAATTCCATCTTGGCCATTTTCTGTTTCAAATCTAAGTTGCAACATGAAGTGCTTTTATTTGGAAGAATTTCTATTTTTCGAGTATAGTCCTATTTGTACAGGCTAGACTTACTTGTGATGATAACCCTATGTTACCCCATCATTATTGAGCTACTAGAAAGTAAATAAGTTATTCAATTCATTTTTTAAGGTTGTATATCCTCGTGTACAAGTTGAAGACTTTGATACGCTGGTTGGTCTACGATTTGAACTCGTGAAGTTGGGTTGGACTATTTTTGTGCTAAAGAATTGAGGTTTGTGTATAAACTTATAATTGTACTCTTTTTACCTACTGATATATCTGAAAGTTTACTTTGGTACCTAGGTTACCTCTTGTCCCTTTGCATTGTCGTATTGGTATTCGCCCACTTGAACGTATTGTTTGATCACTTGGCACTCTTGTTGGGCCCATGTCCTTCTTGTGGCTGTTTGTTTGTCACTCTTGGCATGCCTCTTGATTCGAATCATTTACCATCTTGACTCTGTATTTTTAGTCTGTCTTAAGAATGGAAGTTGTCCATTTTATGTACGAACTAAAAAGCCATTTTTAGTATGGTTTTTGGTTATCTTGAATATTGGGTTTTGACCCTTCTCGATACCTGCTTCTGCTTGGTGTGACAACATGATATATATATCGGGCGAGCCTTGTTGTTGAATCTATTGTAAAACTGTGCTATGAGCGTTCTTGACATTTGGATTCTTAAATATAAAACTTGATACTCTTTATAGATTGTTTACTTGATTTATTTATTATGTTCAATTATGTTGCCCTTGACTTGAGAATGATTACTTGTTGAATTTGAGGGCTCCAAACCTATAGTTTTTACACCACTAAGCTATATGCTTAGCGATAGTTGTTTTTATTGTAGGGGTTGTTCGAGATTATGCTTGAAGCTGGCCATTGGAGATGGATGTTTTGAGAGCCTTAAGGAAGATCACATTTGCATATAGGCATCTATATTTTGTATAAACCTTGGGACTTATACATATTCTATGTGTTGTATATTTATATGGGATTTTGAAAGCTGATTTGATCATGTCACCATGAATTGTAATATAAATAAGGCTATATGTTTTGTTCTTTTTGGGGTGTGTAAACCAAAGTCTTGTAATATCCTAAATCTACTAGTAATTAAGTCTCTTTAAAAAGGGTCGCTAAAAGTGTTGGTATCAGAGCCTAGGTTTGTGGTTCTAAAAATTTTGATTTGAATTACTTGGTCACTTTCGAAAAAGGTTCTATTTGTATTATTTGGTCAATTACATGGTTTATAATGTTTTTTATCGCATGTAGAGTGCATATGCATCAAGTACATATCCCAAATGCAATGTGATCTTTCCTCTTGAAGCAATTAAGTCATGGCCACTTCTTCTAACCGACCTATGGAAGCTGCTCGTTAAGGTTCGGCTGCCTATGTTTCCCAACCTCATGCACTGGAAGAGGTTAGAGAATATATCTCGAATCAGTATGTTCCCCACACTAGTGGTTTTGAAGTGGGAAACTATCATGGTGTAAGAGCTGGTCCACAACCTCACACGAGTCATAGTACTCAAACCATGAATCCTCATTTTCAGCAAATGGCTGAATTTTTCTACCACATAGCTAAATCGATGTATGATCCCCATGAGATTAACTTTGAGAAAATGAGGAAAATGGGTGGAGTGGAGTTTGAAGGCACTGTTGATCCCACTGATGCTGAACAATGACTTGATCTCATGGAGAGGGTATTTGAGTAGTTAGAGTGTTCAGATGTTGCAAAATTAAGCATGCTATTTCACTATTACAAAACGATGCTTACGATTGGTGGGTAAGTGTTCCGAATGCCAAGGTAAAACCTCCTGTTCTTACTTGGGATGATTTTCTTAGGGAATTTTGTATAAAGTATGTCCCACCTTCTTATTGTGATGCAAAGAGAAAGGAGTTTTTGAATATAAGGCAACGAGGCATGTCTATTGCTGAATATGAGCAACGATTTCTAAGGCTCTCTTGCTATGCTGGTGGTATTATTAAAGAGGAAAAAGACAAGTGCTGGAAGTTGGAAGACGATTTAAATGATTCCATTAGGAAGAATGTGGCGATCCTACAACATGAGAAATTTTGTAAGTTAGTGTCTGCTGCTTTTACCTGGGAACGACTTGATAAAGAAGAAGCTAGTAGAAATGAAAACAGATTACGAATACCTAGACCAAATTTTGGGGGTCTATCCAAAAGGGGAAGGTTTGATAATTCTAAGGCTGGTAGTGATAACAGGCCACCTCAACAAAGGCAAAACAGATCAGAATTTTCTACAGCTAGCACTCCAAATTATGGCCAAGGCAGGCCTCACATTCCCACTTGTCCACAATGTGGAAAGAATCATTATGGTACTTGTAGGAGAGCCTCTGGTGCGTGTTTCAATTGTGGGAGCTTTGATCATAAAGTGAAGGATTGTCCTAATTCTAATAATGCTCCATCGTTGAGAACTGAAGGCTTAGTTCATAAGCCTTCTATCAATCCTTCTCAAACTAATAGAGGTGCAATACCTAAAAACACCCAGGCAACAGGTACAAGTGGATCTAATCAAGCTAGTGGTGAAAGGGCTACTGTACGCGCTTATGCTATGAGGAAGAGGGATGATCAAGATGGACAAGACGTGGTTGTCAGTAAATTTCCCTTATTTGGCTTATATGTGTTTACATTATTTGATCTTGATTCTACATATTCCTATATTTGTTCATCACTTGTTCTTCCTGAAAATGTGAAATCTGTGAGACTTAATTACGATGTGCTGGTTGAAAGTCCTTTAGGTTATCAAGTTGTGTGTAATCAAGTTTACCAAGATTGTCCCTTTGTGATTCAAAACCTAGTCTTCCCTGCTGATTTGATCGAAATTCCCTTCAAGGATTTTGATGTTATTATCGGGATGGATTAGCTTTATAAATATCATGTGGTGGTATATTGCAGGCCTAAGCATGTGACTTTTAAAGATCCTACATTTCACACATCATTGTATAAGGTGAAAGATCAGTGACATCTAGTTTTATTTCTGCGGCCTTGGGAAGAAAGTTGATGCGTCAAGATTTTGGGGTATACCTTGCTCACATAATTGATACACAGTTGAAGAGTCCTTGTATCAAGGACATACCTGCTGTATGTGATTTTCCAGAAGTATTTCCAGAAAACCTTTCGGGATTACCCCCGGAAAGACAGGTTAAATTTCCAATCGAGCTTATTCCTGGATCTACTCCTATTTCGATCACCCCTTATAGAATGGCTCCAGCAGAGTTAAGAGAATTGAAAGCTCAATTGCAAGAACTACTTGAGAAAGGGTTTATTCGACCTAGTGTTTCTCCTTGGGGAGCCCCTGTTTTATTCGTAAAGAAGAAAGATGGCACTCTTAGGCTTTGTATTGACTTTAGACAATTAAACAAAATAACAATCAAGAATAGATATCCACTACCAAGAATTGATGATTTGTTTGACCAACTTAAAAGTGCTAAAGTATTCTCAAAAAGTGATTTAAGGTCTGGATATCACCAACTGTGTGTTAGAGAGAAAGATATTCCTAAAACTGCTTTTAGAATTCGATGTGGTCACTACGAATTTTTGGTGATGCCATTCGGATTGACAAATGCTCTTGCGGTATTCATGGATCTAATAAATTGGGAATTAAAGCATTATCTTGGGAATAATATTTATTTTTTGAGTATAGTCGTATTTGTACAGGCTAGGCTCACTTGTGATGACAACCCTGTGTTACGCCATCATTATTGAGCTACAAAAAGTAAATAAGTTATTGAATTCATTTTTTAAGGTTGTATATCCTCGTGTACGAGTTGAAGACTTTGATAAGCTGGTCGGTCTATGATTTGAACTCGTGAAGTTGTGTTGGATTGTTTTGGTGTTAAAGAACTGAGGTTTGTGTATAAACTTATAATTGTACTCTTTTTCCCTGATGGTATATCTGAAAGTTTACTTTGGTACCTTGGTTACCTCTTTTCACTTTGCATTGTCGTATTGGTATTCTTTAATACATTAAAGAAGTTTGTGTAACTCGCCTACTTGTATAGATTGTTTGATCACTTGGCACTCTTGTTGGTACCTTGTCCTTCTTGTGGCTGTGACTTTGTCACTCTTGGAATGCCTCTTGATTCGGATCATTTACCATCTTGTCTTTGGATTTTTAGTCCGTCTTAAGAATGGAAGTTGTCCATTTTAAGTACGAACTAGAAAGCCATTTTTAATATGGTCCTTGGTTCTCTTGATTGTTGGGTTTTGACCCTTCTTGATACCTGCTTGTGCTTGGTGTGACGACATGATGTATATATTGGGTGAGCCTTCTTGTTGAATCTCTTGGAAAACTGTGCTATGAGCGTTCTTGACATTTGGATCTTTGAATATAAAACTTGATACTCTTTATATATTATTTACTTGATTTCTTTATTATGTTCAATTATGTTGCCCTTGACTTGAGAATGATAACTTGCTGAATTTGAGGGCTCCAAACCTAGAGTTTTTACACCACGAAGGTATATACTTAGCGATAGTTGTTTCTATCTTAGGGGTTGTTCGAGATGATGCTTGAAGCTAGCCATTGGAGATGGATGTTTTGAGAGCCTTAAGGAAGATCACATTTGTATATAGGCATCTATATTTGGTATAACCCTTGGGACTTGTGCATATTCTGTGTTGTATATTTACATGGGATTTTGAGGGTTAATTTGATCATGTCACCATGAATTGTAACATAAATATGGTTATATGTTTTGTTCTTTTTGGGGTGTGTAAACTCAAGTCTTGTAATATCCTAAATCTACTATTACTTTCGAATGTTTGTGTGAAGCATGAGCAGGCTGATTTCGGTACTCGAAAGCTTATAATATTCTTTTTATTTCATCCTTAAGTGTGAGGATATTATATATACATGAAAAGCTAGTTGGTTATTTGCTTAAATTACTTTTCGGAGGTCATTATGCTTCTAATCCCTCTACTAGATTAAAATCAGTATACCCTCGTTAATCGCTTTTGAGTGTCGCAAGTATAACTTAAGTCTCTTTAAAAAGGGTCGCTTCAGTCAGAGATAGTGACATCCCAAAAAAACATTCAGAACTCGGTATGGTTATTATGAATTTGTAGTTAAGTCAATTGGACTAACTGAGATTTGTGGAACTAATCATGCCTTTATGCCTATCGAAATGCTCTTGCAACTTTACTGGATTTGATGAACAGGGTATTCAAGAAGTATTTGGACTTGTTCATTATCTTCTTTATTAATGATGTCCTCATTTACTCTAGGAATAAGGAAGAACATGCGACTCATTTGAGGGTTGTCCTGCAAACTGTCAAAGATCGCCAGTTATTCACTAAATTTAGCAAATGTCAGTTTTGGTTGCAATCAGTTGCTTTCCTTGGGCATATTGTGTCTAGCGAAGTGATCCGAGTCGATTCTCATAAAATAGAAGCAGTGAAACAATGGCCCAGACCTACCTCTCAAACAAATATCAGAAATTTTTTGGGTTTGGCTGGTTATTACAGAAGTTTCGTGGAAGGATTTATATCCATAGTTTCTTCATTGTCTAAGTTCTCATAAAAAGCTTAAGTTCCAGTGGTTAGTTTATTGTGAGAAGAGCTTTTCAGAAATAAAAACTAGATTTACTACAACTCCTATTTTGACTCTACCAGAGGGTTCAGACGGTTATGTGATCTATTTTGATGCATCCAGAGTCGACCTAGGTTGTGTGTTGATGCAGTGAGGTAAGGTTATAGCATATGCTTCTAGATATCTTAAGGTGCATGAGAAGAACTATTCGACTCATGACCTAGAGCTTGCAGCCATATTATTTTCCCTTAAGATTTTGAGACATTACTTGTATGGTGTTCACGTAGATGTGTTTACACACCATAAAAGCCTTCACTATGTTTTCACCCAGAAGGAGTTAAATCTTCGCCAGAGGAAATGGCTTGAATTCCTCAAGGACTATGACATGAATGTGCTTTACGATCCCGGTAAGGCCAATGTAGTAGCTGATGCTCTTAGCAGACTATCCATGGGTAGTGTAGCACATGTTGAGGAAGAAAGGAAAGATTTGGCAAAAGATGTTCACTAGCTTGCTCACTTAGGAATTTGCCTTATGAGCATATGAGATGATGGTGTGACAGTTCAGAATGGGTCAGAATCTTCATTGGTAGCGGAGGTTAAGGAAAAACAAGACAGTGATCATATATTGCTTCAATTGAAGGGTATAGTCCATCAACAGAAAGTTGAGATTTTTTCCCAAGGAGGAGATGGTGTGCTTCGCTACCAGGGTCGTTTATGTGTTACTAAGGTGGGTGAGTTAGACAGCAGATCCTTAAAGAAGCCCATAACTCCAGGTATTCTATTCATCAAGGTGCAACTAAGATGTACCGTGATCTGCAGAAAAGTATTTTGGTAGAATGACATGAAATGGGATATATCAGATTTTGTAGCTAAGTGTCATAATTGTCAGCAGGTAAAGGTAGAATATCAAAAACTAGGAGGTATGAGACAAGAAATCAGCATTCCAACATGGAATGGGAAGTGATCAACATGGACTTCATTACAGGTTTACATCGGACTCGCAGACAGTATGATTCCATTTGGCTAATAGCAGACATAGTTACTAAGTCTGCTCACTTTTTGGCTTTCAAGACGATAAATTCGGCGGAGGACTACACGAAGATTTACATTAATGAGATAGTTAATGTTCCATGGGGTTCCTTTGTGTGTCATCTCAGATAGAGGTCCTTAGTTTACCTCTCATTTCTTGAAGCCATTTCACAAAGGCCTTGGTACCCAGGTTAATCTTAGCACAACATTTCATCCACAAATGGATGGACAGGCAGAGCGTACCATTCAGACTCTAAAGGACATGTTGAGTGCTTGTGTGATTGATTTCAAGATCAGTTCAGATGATCACCTTCCTCTTATAGAGTTCGTCTACAATTTTAGTGTCACGACCCGAGAGCCCCCCCTAGTAGTAACCGGCGTACTCGACCTCGAAGAGGTGTAATACAAGCCTTTTAGCATTCATTCATCGCATAGACACTAAAATCATAAGGAATTTAAAATTTTCTTTACCAAGAAAACATTTCATAATTAAAAAAAAAATAGCAAGCGGAAGACTTTCTAGACTTTATACACATATGTCTCAAAACCATCTAATACTTTAGAGTACAACATAAGGACTAAGCTCATACAAGACTTAAACAAAATACTAGAAATTCATCAAAAGGAACATGTAGGGTATTGTCCTCGAATCTATGAGGACTCACCAAGTCTTCACCTTCAACACTTAGAAACCTATCAAGTAGTCATGACATGTCACCATCTCCCAATCCCTACACTTTAAGTCAAAAAGGGAAAGAAAGGGGTTAGCACAATTAAGTACTAAGTATGGAAACCGTGCAAAAACATGCTAAAAAGGACATTTATTGGAGAAACATGCTTTATGCCATTTGATAAAACTTCATGAAAACACAAGTCTATGAGACATAATACAAGTCAACATTCACATATAAGACCATAGCCAACCACACACATACTTAACATAAATCCATATACAACCCATGCTTAGCTTTAAAGGAACACATGCCATTTCATTACCATAGGACCTCTACCTAATATAACCTTAAGACACACTTGAGTAAGACAAGAAGTGACCGCCCATACAACCTCTTCAAGCACACTTAAGTGTTCCTCAAGATTACCTTAGATAAGGACATTTCCTTTACAACATAACATCAATAGACCAACATTCTTTAAGAAACCATTTAGGAGACATTTAAGCATATAAGGGGACTTTCACATAATAGTTGTTAGAATTAGGGAACTCACTTTAGTATCTTCAAAGCCTACTCGTGCCATGTGTAGATATCATCCCACACTACTACCTACACGTTGTAGAACCTATCCAATAACTATAGTGCACATCCCACATAATGGGAATAGGCATAACCGACATAGACCATACTAGCTAGGCATGGAATCCGGAGTCTATCCTACTCCGTGGAGATTGTTCTACTTGCCAAGGGTAGAACTAGTAAGCAACCCATGTAGGCACATGGTTTAGGGGATGTCCAAGGAAGTTCATTGTGCCTAATCTCATACTCAACTAGGCCACCTTCCTAACCACATCCACTCGGTGGTAGCCTTATTTCCCATAGAGTATTTAATCACATATGTACTTAGAGAGGGTTCCTTTTCAAGTTCAACTAACTCATAGTACCTCTTCCCAAGAAAGGCCCTATTTCTTAGTCATAGCCAATCAAGGTTCATAAGGATAGCTCATTTAACTTTCTTAGATAAGGATTCTCATGCTGTTTTGGCTCCATCCCTCTCTAAGTCTGTCATTTCACTCAAGAAGGGAACATCGCCCTAAGGCCCATCCTTCAAGATTATTCATTTACTTAGGAAAGCTAGACTTATGAAAGGGCACCATTTCTTAGTTTTGCCGATTCAAGTCTTGTCCTAGAATTCCTCTTTTAGCATTTATAGAAAGGGCACCATTTCTTAGTTTTGCCCACTTCACACATTCATGCATTCAAGACTTTAAGTAACAAGGAGGGACACTTTAGTCTACCAACCAAGTCACAACATTTTCATTTAAGGATACTTCATAATCCAACATCATTTCATATATACATCATGCGAAATCATACTTTAACTCACAATGCTATCCACTTTACATAGGATCATCACAAGATCACATAAAACTCATTCACATCATACCTTCACATATAGCTTCACATAAAACTCATTCACATCATACCTTCACATATAGCTTCACATAAAACTCAT
>JAJOOH010003613.1:0-36784 GCA_029582605.1 Solanum gracilifrons | reverse complement strand
CTTTCCTCCAAGACTTGGTATGTCCTCATGGATTCGAGGATAAGACTTTTAAGTTCTTTTGTTCATGTAATAGACTTAATAGACTTCTTTTGATTGTAAAGGGTCGTGTCCCTACTTATGTTTTGTGATTGTGTCTAAGATGGCCATGTGAGACTTAGACTTCCGCTGTGTGTTTTTTAAAGTTGTTTTAATGAAGTTTAAATGTGTGGATGTAAATAAGTTTTTCATTCCGCACTATTTTCATTATTGAATGCAATGAATTACTATGTGGCTCGTATAAGACCCCTTCGGAGTCGAATACGCCATGTTACGACTAGGGGGTACTCTCGGGTCGTGACAGTTGTACTGAAAATAAAAAATAGATGAAAAGGACAAGCACATATAGCTGTATAGGAAATAAAAGACAGAGGAATCAACTTCAGCTAAGTATCATGAATCAGATCTATATGATTATTGCACAATGATCAGTTCAATCATACCTATTAACAGGGATCCAGTTTTTTCATTAGCTATTTCACTATGTATGTAGTTAGGGAACTAGGTTTTTTCTTTCAATCACATCATTAAATTGTTCTCACAAAAGCCAAGCAAAGATATGCATCATGACACAAATAACTCGAGCTATAAAGCATTGGTTCAATAACTGAGAGCCAAAGGTTATAGGTAATCAAACAACCACCAGTTGATAGAGTAAAATCACCCAGCAAAGGACCTCACAGGGGAAGAAAGCATTCTTAACCACGTAAAGAGTGCATATGAACCAGAAGGTCTTGTTGAAAACCAATCATGAGATACTAAGCTATGACGAGTAGCAAAGAAATAGAGCTTAGACGAGTACAAAAAGGGAGATTTAAACAACCATGAGTCTTGAAATGAATTGAACTTAAATCAGAACAGAAGCAAGTTTTAGTTTAAACGAGCAGAAGTCCGAGTTAGGATCAAAACCACAAGAAAAGGTTGAACTAGAAAAATATTAACGCTATTCTGGAATCCTTATACTCACCATGAAACAACAACCAAACTTGAACAAGAAAGCAAATTACAACAAAGCGTAATCAACAAATACATAAAAATCTAAAAGAAACACAATATAAAATAGCAGAGACAATCAAGAAGCTGACTTAAAATCTAAATAGATATGAAAAAACTTACTTGTTTCATCTCCTTGGTTGTATTGCTTAACTTCATTAGTAGAAGAAGGAAATAGAGTATTAACTTGCATATACTCTTTCTCAAGAACCACATAGTTCTTATGTATCACTCCCTTTTCTTAATTAGAAGACATGGTAAGGTTTGTAAGTCCTTGTCCTTTTCCCTTATCAATAGTGCCTGGAGAAAGCAAACTATATTATTATGTTATGAGTAGTAGTTTGAATAGCAAGAAATCATACATGGAGGAGAGTACATAGGCTATTTGGAATTAGAAGGTGGTCAGACAACAACTGAAAAGAGAGATAGGTGATTAAGAACAACTACGAGCTAGTTTAGTTGTTTGTTTTTTTTCAATACTTACAAGTGTTATCAATAAAAATTATTCTTTTCGACCAAGTCGACATGGGGCTTAATATATTGCACTTCTCAAATTGGAATAAGGTTGGAATACTAAAGTTACAGTGGACTATAGCAAAGAAGAAAAACAAGTTAAGGATTCATAACTTTTACATCAAAAATAACTCTATAGATAATATCCCAACATCTAAACAATCTGGTTGGGTGGTTAAAAAAGTTTTGGATGCAAGATCCTTATTAGCTATTGGAACTCTCTGTTGAATTGATCTGGACAGAATCATCGGCTGTGATGGGTTCAACATAAAGAGTGCTTATAAATCATTTTTACCACAATATCCTATAACTACATGGAAGAAATTCACTATAGAAAATGGAAATCTGGTAAGCATAAGCTCATCCCCTGGCTAGCCCTACAAAGAAGACTAACAACAATTGACACATTAACAAAATGGGGTTTTTAAATTGAGCTTTGCAAAATGTCAAAACTATACAAAAAGTACTATAACATCATCAACCATTTGAATTACGAGGTGGAGTCTTCTTCACTACATCACTATCTTTTGGGAATTATAATTAGCATAAAACACTTGAGATGCTTGATCCGCTACAACAAAAGGCTCATTTGTTTTTAAAAATCTACTCGGATTCACACTTACGATGTCATATATACTCATCTCTTTTAACTTTCCTTTCTCTGTTTTGAAAAGCTACAACATATCTATTGAGAGTTGGCTTAAATTTGTGATTTGCCACGAACTGCTATTAAGAAAGAGTACAACAACAGTGACATAGAATCTTATCTACATTCAAAACCTATATAATATTCTATTAGTTTGTTCAACTTTAATAATAGTAAGAGTAGATGTAGTAAATTAAAGAGGAAAGAACATATATTGTTTGAGGTTGAGAAGAGACGAACTTGAACTAGTTGCAAACCAAATTGCTAATTGAATATAATAGATTACGAAAACTAAGGTTTCAACAACAACGACAACAACATAACAGTGTGATTTCATGAGATAAACAGTAGTAAGAAATATAACAAGAAGTAACAAAAGTTTGTATGTGATCAAGCCAAACAGCATACACACTCAAACTAGGAATTCCAACTCGACAATCTTTCACATACTGTACAAATTAAAAAAAGGACTACTCCCTCAACTAGGACTCCCAAATCAATAATATTGAAATAATTACACAAATAAATTATCAACAGATTGTGCAAGAGAAGAAGAAGATGGAGAGTTACTTTAGCAAAGCAAATAGTAAAGCAAATTTAGAAAAGAAAAAGATAAACTTGCAGAAGAGGAGTCATACCCAAGATTAGAGAAGACGAAAATAGATTTGGGCGAACTGCTGTGCTTTCTCTGTTTTGGGCTAGCTGCCGTGATGAACTGAGTGTAGGCTGAGAATATCGATTTGCAGAAGAGCTGCTGCTAGGGCACAATATAAAAACGAGATAGTATGTATTAAAAAACAAAGAGTTTTTGTTTTATTTTTTAAGAATTTTAATTCTTACTTTTGGCGCCTGATGAGGTTTTGAGAAAATATATCTTTCAACTTTATTTTTTTATTTTTTTAATGTACGTTTGAGTGCACTTTTCTCCCGCTCCCACTCTCAAGTTGTAATTTGGGTCCAGATACTAATTTATTTAGAGACTAGATTTAGTACCTTGACAATAAAACATAGAATTAGGGACTAGAATATAATCTCGTCTCTATACATGTACTTTTAAGGACAAGATTATTAGCTAGTCTCTAAATGTTGGTCTTAAATAAAGCTTTTTCTTGTAGTGTCTTCTGCTACTGGAGATACTGGATATCGACCTAAGAGATACTAGACCAGAGAGGAAGTGACACTATTATTGATGGAGCGGTGCTACCTCTTGATCTAAGAATCATGGAAGACGTAATTGAAATATGCACCTGGAGTTAAATCACATTGGTATAAAGAAAAGAAAAAAGATGAGGAAAGAAGCAAAGGACTGAGTGACGAAGCGAGGTTTGGAACCCTTCAATTACAAAGTAGTTAATGCCTCTCACAATGGGTAGGATTACTGCATTAATTATATTTGACTCTTCTATTTTATAATATATAGAGTTGGGGTATGTTGAAGGGGAGGGGAAGCCAATTTAAATATAGTGTCACCATAACCCTAAGAAAACAAGATTGGGTTTGTGTGTAGACTATCCTTGGTTCTGTCTATTCTACCAAACTACATGACATAGCCATAGATCAAGCCCGGGAAGTCCTCTCCTTAGAGTCAAGTGGCTTTCCGCTCCTCCTTTCTTTAATTCACAGGCACAAGAGGTCAAATTCTGATTGTTGCGAAAGTTACTGAATGATTCCATTTCGTTCTAATTCTATCTAAGAAGAAAAAAATCACGCTCGACAGGATTTGAACATACAACATGGGGTTGGGTACCCACGTTCTACCTAATTAAACTAAGAGTGTTTTCTTATCACAGTAAATACAACAGTAAAGATAGATGATTCTTTTTGTATCCCCAATACATATTGCATGCATATAGTCTCATGAAATGAAAATTTTTATGTCCAATTTAAATCAACCTTAATGGATCCCTCATACTATCTAGAGGGGAAGAATAGGCAGGCATGACATGATTCGAACCCTTGACATTTTTTACCCAAAACAAAGGCGCTACAAAACTATGCTACATCCCTTTCCATTAGTCTACAACATTTTTGTTGTAGACAATCTCTTCCCACCACTCTTCCTATAGGTCGAGCATCCTTTTAAAAAACACTGTACATCGTTATTTTTTCATAGATATCTAATTTATCTTTACATTTGTTTTGGTCTTTATTAATTTATATACTCATCATCATCTAGTCACTCCTACCAATGCTTACTTATAGCTAAGCAAAAAAGGCTTCTAAATAAGAATCCCTTTGAGTAAGCGAGACTTTCCCGATAGGAAGATTTGCATGTAACAAAGATCCAAATTACATGTAACCGGTTAAGCAAGCCCTACCACCAGCTTCTACCCAAAAAATGGGTGACCACCTAGCACGAAAGTTTGATTTACAAAGTAAGATAAGGAGAGAAGCAAGGGCATGTCAGTTGCACAAAAGCCATTGCGCCTTAGCACATCCTTTTTCTTTCTCGTTAGCACAACTTGTTGATTTTCTAAAGAAGAGGTAGAGCTTAAAGAAGTGAAGCGAGCTTAGAATATCAGTCTCTTACATTTTTCCAAGCTCCTTTGATATCTTATTAGTTATGCGTTTTCGCCCCTTTAGAGTAAGTCTCTTGTGTTATCAATGAAACCGAAAAACAACAAGTGCCTTTCGTATAGATCAAAACTTGTATCTTGATTCTTTACACATTGTATACTAGGAAGAATTGTAGTAAATTGTTCGATAACACTTCTCCCTATTTATTTCTCAATGATATCCAACGATCAACAAATTTCCTGTGAAACTCTTTAATTTTGTAGAAGTTCATTCTTATTCTTACGAAGCAATTAGCATTTCTTATTGATTGTCCCATGGACTGGACCTATTCTGATTCTAACTTATCTATCGCTACGCTGTTACGAAGGACTAGCAAAATTGAAATAACGAAATTCTTGGTTCATCTCAATGGGTTCAGAAACAAACGTTTCTCTAGATCATCATAACATACTTCCACATATCACTTATAGGAATGTATTTTCGTAATGGATGATCCTCAAAACAATATTTTATTGATATGTGACATAGATCTTGATGATTGATGGAAGAAACACCAAGAATGTCCCAAACTTCTTGCTCCCTTCGACTAATGGAAATAGACTAACTACCGAAGATAATCGTGCTACTTTGTCTGCACTAGTTTATACATGAATGTGTGAGTTATATCGAATACTAAGTAAACTGTGGACCATTTCAAATCTTTGTTCCAAGAGGTACAATAAACTCCACAAATATTGATCAAAAATTGAACCCTTGTATAAGTATACAATTTCAGAAAACACAACAATTGAAATAGGCAGTCCGTATTGGTATCAAATCTATTTCCATGTTCTGATCTTTCCTTTTTTTTGACCCATTTCTTGGGTAAAGTGTTCCAATTATATTTGGTAATAAATTAGTTATCAATAAAGATAAAGATATTTTACTTCTAATTCCGCTTCTTGCTCTTCTAATTCAGAAAGACTTATCAAAAATCGCTTGCTGGGTTAATCTAACCAAGAAAGGCATGGGACTGTTGGACATTGCTTGGGTTGATCTAGGCTACATAGTGATTACAAGCACCCTTACTACACACTTTATATATATATATGGCGTACGGGACCAAACTGGTGACTGTTGTGGTTGTTCTTTGTTGGGTATCTGACACCCCACAAGTTGACTAGTACCGAGCTAGGAGATTTTTCCTTTGGATCATTATGACGCTCGTTAAACGGTTCAAGTAGAAGTAAGTGGGTAAAGTAGTAAGCGTCATATTAATCCATATCCATAAGAGACAATATGAGCAAAAGACAGGAACCCATGAATCCCATAGAAAAGAACTCACTCTGAGGGGAGTGAGGTGGGTATTCAAAAAGAGGAGCCACGGGGGTCTTCCCTTCACGCCATGTCGACTCCCTCTTTTCTTAAATTTAGAATTTCATCACTCTGAACTTACACTCTTTTGTATCGTGAAACTTTTGACATATGCATATACTCCATATATTTGAGACCTTTCGTAAGTAACAAATTGATTTTTGTCTTTTTCATTTGTAGAATATTTTTATTCCATAGGATCGTATTAAAAATTATTTCTATCATTCTTATACCTTGATTTGGGAAAATCTTTTTCGTCCATATCCTCTGTCTTAGTATCATATTTTTGTTTTATATATTTACCAAATCCTTCTTCATCAAATAAACTTTGATTTGGGCAAGTCTTTTTCTTCCATATCTTCTCTCAGAATATCAACATTTTCATATTTGTTTAGATCTTCACCTAATTCTCCTTTGACATATAAACTTGTTCAAAAAATAAATTCACCACAAGTAATTAATATTTTATTAAGTTGTGGTGGTTTGTAATCATTAAAATTAACATGTGAAATATTGGACCTAACACTCTCTACCTTATTGTTGATGGCAAATCATTGAGTAGAAGACTTCCAATTTCATCTTAGCATATATCCCGCTTGCTTAGTACATTTAAAGTACTGATGCATACTTTTGCGCTACATTATTGTATGATGTAATTTCAGGCGCTCACCATCCAGACCGCACTTAGCTTGACTTCCACTCCGTACTCTGCAGCTTCTAAGGTGAGTCCTCATAGTTCGAGGATTATAGACAAGCTTTACTTTTCAGCATTCACTTTTTAATTTCTATCTTGTTAGAGTTAGCTGGGGGCATGTCCCAACAACTCAGATTAGTTAGAGGCTTTCAGACATAAATTAGATCCATCTTGAGTTGTTAGTGTTTTTTGAGTCATCAATATACTCTTCATATACTTTGTATATTCAGACATGTTGGCCTTTTCCCCATTTTCAATATTAAACTGTCTGTAGTTTCCACACAATGCACTTTTTATGTGAACTTCTATATATTTGATATGCCATGTGTTAGCTTGGGGTAACTTGTGACACTAATAACCATATTGCATCTAGGGGGTAGACTGGGGATGACAAACTTTGTATCAGAGCATCATGTTTAAGTGTCCTAGGGTGTCTGAAAGCTACACTAAGTAGAGTCTCTTTCATTGGTGTGAAGCGCGCCACACCATGAGGGGGATGCTACTAGGTATTCTAAGAAAAACTTCACTTCTGTTGCTATCTTTATCATGCGCTGAGGTGTGATCCAAATACTCCCTTCTAATTTGTCGTTATGTGTTTCAGTGTCATACCACCTCGTAGATCTAACACAAATAATGCGAACGTAGTTCCTCCAGTCCCGGACCATGAGGTTACTAATGTAGAGTTCCGTAATGCGATCAAATTATTGGCTCAGACTATAGCCAGCCAAACCAATTAGCAGGCCCCAGTTCCTACAAACAACACTGGTGGATCAGCTGCAACAAGGGTTTCAGACATTGTTCATATGAATCCGCAACAATTCTAGGGTTGAAGGTTGGTGAAGACCCTTAGAATTTTATTGATGAGATCAAGAAAATTCCGTAAGTAATGCAAGTGACTGGTCTTGATAGTGTTAAGCTAACATCCTATCAACTCAAGTATATGTCTCATACATGGTTCACACAATGGAAATACAATAGGGGTGCATATGCAACTCCTATGACATGAGACTATTTTACGCTAGCTTTTCGGGATAAGTTTTTCTCGAGAGAGTTGAGGGAGGCTAGGGCCTAGGAATGTTTGAACTTGAGGCAGGGTTTTATGTCAGTCCAAGAATATGGGCTAAAGTTCACCTAGCGCTCCAGGTATGCTCTATATATGGTGGTCAATCCGAGAGCATAAATGGGCAAGTTCTTATGTGGAGTATCTGATCTGGTGAAGGGCGAGTGCAAAAATGCTATGCTAGTAGAGGATATTGATATCTCTAAAGTAATAACCCATGGTCGGCAGGTTGAGGGATATAAGCTCAATGAAATGGGTAAGAATAAAAAAATGGCTAGAACGACAATTATAAATACTCTCACTAGAGGACGGGAGGTGGAAATCGTTCACAGTTTCAGCAAAGGTCTACAACCCTATCTCCTTCATCATCTAGCGCTCCGTCCCCCAGGTTTGGACAATATCAGAAAGGGAAGACACTAGGCTCTAAGTCTTAGGGAAGTGCTTTAGGTAACCAGACTTTACCATCTTATCCAAAGTGGTGTAAGAACCATTTGGGAGAGTGTCTTGTTTGCTGACATGGGTGTTTTAGGTGCGGTTAGTCTAGTTATAGGTTAAAGGATTTCCCTTCTGCCAAGTAAGGACAATGAGGTAACAGAGCTCCGTCTAAAACTTCAGCTCAAGTCACCCCACTCAGCAGGGTACCTAGTCTGGTACAAATGGTGGTCAACGCCAGAACAAGTTGTATGCTCTACAGGCTTCCCAGGACTAGGAGGATTCTCCTGATCTGGTCACAGGTATGTTACTAGTCTTCCATTTAGATGTGTATGCATTGTTTTAGGCGCTACACTTTCTTGTGTAACTCCTTATATAGCACTAAACTTTGGTATCAGTTCAAAAACTCTCTCAGGACCCTTCTCAGTGTCTACTCTAGTTGGTGACCTAATTATTGCTAGACGGGTATACCAAAATTTCCCTATCACAGTTTCCAAGAAAGTCGCCTCAGCAGACCTTGTAGTGTAAGAAATGATAGATTTTGGTATCATTTTAAGCTAGGATTGGTTACATTCATGTTATGCCTCATTTTATTGTAGAACTAGGATCGTTTAGTTTCAGTGTCTGAACGAGTCAGACTTAGAGTGGAAGGGTAGTAACTCAATGCCTCTAGGTCGATATATCTCTTGCCTTAAGGGCAGGAAAATGATTTCTGAAGGGTATATCTTTCATCTTGTTCGGGTTAAGGATTCAAAATCTGATACTCCAACTCTTGAATCAATCCAGTTGTAAATAAGTTTCCAAAAGTGTTCCAGAATATCTTCCCAGAGTTCCTCTCGAAAGGGAAATCGACTTCGGAATAGATCTCCTCCCAGATAACCAGCCTATTTTAATTCCTCATTAAAAAATGACTCCAGCTGAGTTTAAACAATTGAAAAAGCAGTTAAAAGACCTTTTAGAAAAGGGCTTCATTACACCCAACATATCCCCATGGGGTGCTCCTGTGGTTTTCGTGCGAAAGAAAGATGGTCCCCTCAGGACGTGCATTGACTACCGTCAGTTGAATAAAGTCATAATCAAGAATAAATATCCCATCCCCATGATTGATGACTTGTTTGACCAGCTTCATGGTGCTAGTTGCTTTTCTAAGATAGACCACAGATTCGACTATCCTCAGCTCAGAGTCAGAGATAGTGACATCCCGAAGACATCCTTCCCGACTTTGTATGGTCACTATGAATTTATAGTTATGTCTTTTGGACTAACAAATGCTCTTGCAACTTTTATGGACTTAATGACCGAGTGTTCAAATTGTATTTGGACTTGTTCGTCATCGTCTTTATTGATGATATCCTCATTTATTCTTGGAGTGAGGAAGAGCATGCGAATCATCTGATAGTTGTTTTGCAAACATTCAAAGATCACCAACTATTTGCTAAGTTGAGCAAGTCTCAATTCTGGTTATAACCGATCACTTTTCTTGGTGATGCTGCATCCAGCGAAGCGATCCCAGTGGATTCTTAGAAAATTGAGGCAGTAAAGCACTGATCCAGACCTGCCTCTGCAACTGATATCATAAGTTTCTTGGGTTTGGCTATTACTATAGGAAGTTTGTTGAAGCATTTTCATCCATAACTTCCTTATTGACCAAGTTGACTTAGAAGAAAGCCAAGTTTCAGTGGTCATGTAAGGCTGAGAAAAGCACAAGCAAAAACTTAAGTTGGGGGTGTTGATGAGTCCACGATTTGGACTCATTTAGGGCTTTATTTTAATAGATTTAGTGTCCTCAAATGCATATTTTGTCTCAATAACTGATGAAAATCCTTGAATTTTAGGTATTTGAACTTTGGGACAAAGCATGGACACTATTAAGATAGATGGATCAAGGTGGCTCAAAGAACAAAGAAATGAAGGACTGAGGATCGCCTAACCCATTAGGTGAGGCGCTGAATGGCTTGGTCTCCCCTAATGTTCCAGTCAGCGAGATAAAAGAGAAGTCAGTGTGTCGCCGAACAATTTTGCGATGCAGTGTTTTATCGCCCAATGGTAAAAGACCTCAAGGATGCTAAAGACAAAAGCAGAATGACGATATAAATGAACAAAGGGCGAATCCCCTAGTGGATTGGCGATCCCGACTTACTCCACCAAGTGATACTTTGCAACACACTTTTTGACAACTATAAATACTTGTTTGAAATTTTAGTTTAGCATCAGTTTTATGCAATAAGAAACCATTTTTTAGAGTTATTCAGTTTTAGAACTTGTGTTTTGTAGACAATTTTCCTTAGCTTTGGAAATTTTGAAGATTCCCATTTTGAAGAAATTGGAAGTGGGTATTGAAGATTCTTCATCTTAGCTGTTTGTAAAACCAATATCAATCGTACCCAATTGATGGAAACACATTTTGGTATCGATTTATATTTTGTTACTATGTCTAGCTAAAACCCCAATTCTTGGGGTGTGATTATGGGTTGAATTAATTGTTGGGTATTGCTAATTGATTGTTTATTCGTTGTTTAAAAGTGATTTCGTTCAGTAATTGTGGTTGAATATAATGGGTTGTTGTTGCAAATACAATCTTATTTTCGTGTTTTTGTCTTGCTTGAGAGAGAGGTCGTAAAACCAAAATTACTGATTCGATGGTCTGAGGTATTGGGTTGTCATTAGTTAAGCTCGAGAGAGTGAATCCTAAACCCTTTCCCACAGATTCAGCTCGAGAGAGTGAATGGACTAAAGCGAAGGTTGTGCTTCATTGCGGCTTATTGGTGTTCGAGAAAAACCAATTCGATTCGGGGTAAATTGTTCGAGAGAAAGTTTACCCCCATTAAAGTCTAGCTTATTTACTGTTTTATAGTTGTTTACTACTAATTGAAATTACCTAGTCATTTATCTTAGCCCATAATCCTATCACATCCCAAGAATCCCGTCTCCGTATTCGTATTTTTGCGTTAATTGTTATTTTTAGTTGCTAGTTGACTACAAACCCCCCCCCCTTGATACGTGACACTTGTGTCACCCTTTAATTTATCATGTTTCTCTTCGTAAATGTTTATAGCTATGATTGAACTATGTGCCCACATAGGTCTTTAGCTAGTAGATCCACATAAAACCTAATACATGTAATTCTACCTTAGGCACGTAGGACATCTCTTTTCACTGTGGGACATGACACCGGATTCTATGTAGCTCACATGGTCTATGTCGGTTAAGGCTACTTCCCTACATGACATGAATATAAACTACGACATGAACATGAACATGAATATGAACTATGACTTATGACTTCTCAAGAAGTTGTACTTAGTGTGAATGGGGGTATGGGACTTCATTCATGCATGACACAAGTGGACATTAAGAGTGGTTGTGGTGTGGTTCCTTTATGCTGTGAAGACTTATGAATTATGCATATATGAAATGTATTGTTGCTAAGAGTAACTTTACATGCTACAAGTTATGGACATGAATGTTTCCTTGTCTATGAGTGTTGGCTATGGATTAGGTCAAGGTAAGATATTTATGATGTTGGTGACCTAAAAGTGGTACTTAGTTTTAGGTAGGATTATGGGACCTTACCTATGCATTGCACAAGCATAGCTTAAGGTTGCTTATGAAATAGTTTGACTTGTTTTTATTCACTAATGTGCATAATGACTTTTAAACTTGATAAAATGCATTGTTTCAACTAAATATCCCTTTTGAGCATGTTTTAAGGATTTTTGTGCATAGCTACCACACTTAGTACATCTTTGTGCTAACACATATTTTCTACATTTTCTATAAGTGTAGGTTCCGGTCTTTGAGGAGTACTTCCCCTTTTGAGTAAAGCTTGGATTGATTCTCTCCACGTTGTTGGTGAGTCCCCATGGTTCAAGGACAAGGCTTATTCATTTCTAGTTTCTTCTTACATTTTCATTTGAGACTATGTTGTAAAGGGTTGTGACCCTTATTGATTCTCGATTGTATTAGATGGTTAATGAAACAATGTTTAGACTCCTATTTTGAATTTATGAAATATTTCTATTACTTATGTTTATGATTATGCTAAGGGCTTGTATGAGTCGAGTATGCCGTGTTACATATAGGGGATACCCCTGTGTGTGACAAACTTGTTAATCAGAGCACAAGATTTAGAATGATTCTAGGATGATGTCTTATAAACCACGTCTAGTAGAGTCTTGTTCATGAGTGTGAAGCGCGCCACACTTATGAATGAGAGGCTATAAGATGCTTACGAAACTTTACTTCTTTCATTACTCTTTAGTCATGCCTTAGAGTTTTAACTCTATGAAGTCATTTTCCTAACCCTTCTCTTGTATCTATAGGATATGAAAACTAGAAGGGCGAGCGCAAGAAGGATGGAAGAAGAGAATGTGAATGAATGAGTTCCTGCCCAAGGTCCCCAAGTTCCCCAGGACCCTCCAGCTTCTCAAGCTCCTAATGATGAGGCGGCTATGGAAAATGTGGAAATAAGGTCGGCTCTCCAAGTATTGACCCAAGCCATGATGACCCAAGTCAATAGGGATACTAGGACACAAATGAACCTCAATGTAAGTACAACCACTTCAAGGATAAGGGATTTTACTAGAATGAATCCTTCTATGTTCTATGGCTCCAAAGTGGAGGAAGACCCACAACGGTTTATTGGTGAGATGTTTAAAATGTTTGATGCTATAGGGGTGTCTCCATAAGAGAATGCAGAACTAGCCGCCTACCAATTAAATGATGTGGCTCAAGTTTTGTATGAGCAATGAAGGGTGAGAGACTCGTAAGAGTGAACCCGGTAGATTGGGAATTGTTCAAGTCAATCTTTCTTGATAGGTTGTTTCCCCTAGAGTTGAAGGAACGAAAAATGCAACAGTTCATAAATCCTAGACAAGGGGGTTTGAGTGTGAAAAAGTATGCCCTTAAATTCACCTAATTGTCTAAGTATGCTCTGATGAGTCCGAGATTTGGACTCATCTAGGGTTTTATTTACAATGATTTAGTGTCCTGAAATGCTTATTTTGTGTTAATAATGATGTAAAACCCTTGATTTCAAGGTATATGTATTGAGGAACAAAGCGATGACACTAATTGGCAAAAAAGAACGAAACAAGCAGAAATAATGAAGAAAAGAAAGCCTAGTGATCACCGAAATCACTCGCCGAATCACCTAGTTGATCCCCTATCATCTAAATTTACAGAACTCTGAGACTGGACTGGGGATAACTTCGGCGAGCAATAGTTCCATTCGCCATATCACCGAGCACATCAGTGAAGGATGACCTCGTGGCTAAAAGTTCTGATGGAGATCAAGATAAGTGTTGATGGGTAGTTAAAAGGGAAAAAGGCAAATCGCAAAATGAAATGATGATTCTGATCTAGCTCGCCTAAAATTACATCGACTGGACTAAGAAAATAAGAAAAATAAAGATATGATGAAATAAAATCAGTGAGTCACCGAACGGTCGGCGAAACCCGACTTTCCTCGCTGATTGTTCCCAAAAAGCCTCACATCATACTTGTATGAATTGATTTTTGCAAGAGAGAGAAGGCATTCAGAAAGGTGACAAACAAAAGATTGAGAGCAAAAACACCGCCATTGTGGATTTCAAGTGATTTTAGCAAGGTTTTTCATCTAGGTTTCGTAATAGAGAAGATTTTAGTTAATTTTAACTTTTGAATTTCATTTACCCAGCTATGGAAAACGTGGCAGGTATTGAATTTCATCTTTTCACTATGATTGACTGAAACCCAAACCTTGGGGGTTTGACAATGTGACAAGTTGTTGCATTTTACTAAATGGGTTTTATCGATTAGTGATTTTTGGTGGTAATTTGGAAGCAGGTCAGAATTAGTACGGTGGTTTAACTTCATTATTGCATATTTAGTGTAATTCATTTCAGGGTTTTGTGTTTGCTCGAGAGAGAAATAAAGAACCAACGTAGTAATTTGGCAGTCTTAGTAGTGGGGCTTGACGGTTTCAGATTCAGAAAGTGAAACACAAGATCCAGCCCTTGGTATCTAGCTTGTAAGAGTGGACTTGATGAGAATATGGGCTGGTCAATTAATGGGTAATGTTGAGGTCCGAGAGAACTCAACGGAACCAATGTAATTGTTTGAGAGAAAATTGCCGTACGTATATTCCATTCTACCCGCTATGAATTAACATTATTGGAAATGATGTACATCTATTAAATTAAATGTGGCAGCCGGTTAGTCAATTCCCCAAGTGTTTTCTAGTTATCTAATTGTTTCTTGTTAATAATTCGAAGTGGGTTGGTAACAACGTCCTGAAATTGGACTATTAAACTTGTAAGTGTTGTGTTGCTCAGCGGAAAAGGCCATCGTCATACTTTCGTATTTGAATTCAAAAGAAAGCTACTCTCTGTGGGATCAACCCCAAATTAGTTAGTTAGGTTATATACTGACTAATGATCGTTGACGCTTAGAATTGGATGAAGTGTCTTCAAAACGTTAATCAAAATGGCGCCACGGCCGGGGAGTAGCGTTATTTAGAGTTCTTTTATCGAGGATTTGACTTGTGAATTTGTTGGCTGTAGTTGAATTAATTTAGACTGCATTATGTAGTGTTGGTTAGACTAAATAGAAGTAAAAATGAGTGAGGAAGAGGTGAATGGTAGCCTAGCAGGCCCCCAAGATAGTATCGAGAATATTAACAGTGCATATTTCCCAACCTAATCGAGTGAAATTCGTGCAATTTTCCTACCATCAGTTGATGAGAATTCAACATTTGACGTCACGAGCATAACTCTTCATCTCTTTCAAATGAAGGGACTTTATGGTGGGCTGGCTCATGAAGATCCACATAATCATGTGAGGAATTTTATAGAGGTGTGCAGCCTGTTTTCATTGAAGAATGTGCCACAAGAATAAATCCGGCTTAGATTATTCCCACTATCTCTAACGGAGGAGGCTAGCATGTGGTTGGCCGAGCTAGCAAAGAATTCCATTACATCGTGGGATGACCTTACCATGGCATTTAATGCAAGATTCTTCCCTTCGTCGATGATGATGAAAATCGGGGATAACATTCAAGGCTTTAAGCGATTAGAGGGTGAATCCATCCATGAAACGTGGGTGAGGTTTAAGAAGCTCCTACTTCAATGCCCAACTCACGGGCTACCAAACGATTTTCTACTCCAATATTTTTCCCAGAGTCTTGATTCGGTTAATAAAGGAGTGGTTGATCAATTGGTACGAGGGAGAATAATGTTGCAATCATTTGAGGTGGATTCATTTTTTCTTGATGACATGATGAAAATAAATCATGTTTGGTACACTCAAGAGGATCAAGTCTCTCCTTTTTGTTTTAGAATGATACAACAACAACTTGATAAGGAAAGAGAAAGGGATGAGAACATCAAGAAGATGTTGACCCAAATGGAGCTACTACAAGAGCATATGTTGGAGAATGTGGGAAGGCCCAAGGGAACACGTGGAGTGTTTAGAGTTGAGGAGGGTTCTTCTTCAGGTTATTCAAAGTCGGAGGAGAATCAAGGTTGGAATTCCAAGAGATACGAGGAGGGTTTCCACCCACGCTATTTACATCGAGGTGGGAATCAAAGTTGGAACTATCACAAGGGAGCAGAGCAAAAAAGATACTCTCAAGAATGGGCTGAGAAAAGTCATTATTGGAGAAGGGAGGATGACCACGAAAAGGACCATACTCAATTAAGTGAGTGCCCAAAGTCAAAAGGGAGTGCAAGTAGTTCCCGAGTGAATGAGTTGTTGTCAGGCATCCTTGATAAAGTTGAAGGCTCAGATGATTTGTTAATAGGGATGAAAGCTGATTTTTCGTCATTGAACAATAAAGTGAACTCTCACGTAGATGCAATCAAGATACTTGAAGGTCAGTTGAGTTCACTTTCATCACAATTGAAACAAAAAATGACAAGGGAAGATGATGATAGAGGGCTGGCTGTGGTTAGTCATTGTTGAAAGGTAGCGATAGGCGATGTGACGGGCAATGAAGAAGCTCAAATACGTGAAGAAGACAAAAGCATGGAGGAAGAAGAAATACCCATCTATAAAAGCAATGCCAAAGGCCACAAAAAGATGTGGAGACACACAATCCAATCCCAAAAGTTATGCAACCTTTACCCAAAATATCCCCTTTATTTCCCCAACGTCTCAAGAAGAAGAATGAAGATGAGAAGTTCCAGAAGTTTTTATTGGTATTCAAGACATTATCGATTAATCTCCTTCTAGTGGAAGCCTTGTTGGAAATGCCGGGTTATGCCATGTTTATGAAGGAGTTAGTCACAAAGAAAAGAAGCTTCAATTTTGAGACTGTCAAAGTTTCTCATAGTTGTAGTGAAATTATGACTAAGGAGATGATAAAAAAGAGAGAAGATCATGGAGCGTTCACCATCCTTTGCACCATCGACAACATGGGTTGGGTGAACCAAAAGCCACAACAATGAAACTCTTGATGGCGGACTGATCAATTAAACATCATGTGGGAATACTATATGACATCTTGGCAAAGGTTGACCGATTCATTTTCCCAGCTCATTTAGTCATTCTCGATTGTGAATAGATGTTGAAATTCCCATCATTTTGGGAAGACCATTCTTGGCAACCGGGAGAGCGTTAGTGGATGTTGAAAGCGGTGAACTAAAGTTTTGAGTGAACGAAGATGAAGTAACCTTTAATATTTGTAAGTCAATAAAACACCCAAGCAATAATCACGTAGTCTCCACTGTTGATGTTATTGATGAGGTGGTGTCTAGTGTGAGACATTTGATGTGTATGAGTGAACCACTTGAGGTCGTGCTTGCTAACTATGATAAATTCAAAATTCAAGGCTATGAAGAGGTAGTAGTTGCTCTTTCAGGCATGGGGGCGTATTCAATGACTCCATTGAAGTTGGACAATTATCTAAAAAATCGAGAAAGTCCTCCCACAAAGCCAACAACTGAAGAACCACCAAATTTGGAGTTGAAAGTACTTCCCTCCCATCTCCAATATGCTTTCTTGGCGGCAAATAACACCTTACCGGTGATCATTGCAGCAGACTTGCTTGAATGGCAGGTAAAATTGCTCCTTGAGGTGTTGAGAAGGCATATCAAAGCTATAGGTTACACTATCGCTCACATAGTGGGTATTCCTCCCGGCATTTGCACTCACAAAATTCAACTTGATAGTGATTGTAATTCGAGTGTTGAGCATCAGCGGAGATTGAACCCACCAATGCAAGAGGTGGTTAAAAAGGAGATAATAAAATGGTTGGATGCAGGTGGGATCCACCCTAATGCGGATAGAAAATGGTTAAGTCCGGTACAATGTCTCCTGAAAAAGGGAGGCATCACAGTAGTCCCAAATGAAAATGGGGAGCTTGTATATATGAGACCGGTGACGGAATGGCGAGTATGCATGGATTACCAGACGGTAAACTCGTGGACCAAAAAGGATCATGTTCCCATACCTTTCATGTATCAAATGCTTGATTGACTTTAAGAGAGAGGTTGGTATTGCTTTTTGGATGGGTATACCGGTTATAACCAAATATCCATTGCTTCGGAAGAGCAAGAGAAAACCACCTTCACCTGCTCATATGGAACTTTTGCATTCAAATGGATGTCGTTCGGGTTATGTAATGCTCCGGCAGCATTTCAACGTTGCATGTTATCTTTTTTTGCTGACATGGTTTAAGATTCAATGGAGGTCTTCATAGATGACTTCTCGATTGTGGATGACACTTTTGTAGCATGTTAATCACACTTACAAAAAGTTTCCAAAGATGTGTGGAGACAAATTTGGTCCTAAATTGGGAAAAATGCCACTTCATGGTTACAGAAGGTATAGTTCTTGGTCACAAAGTATCGCAAAAGGGGCTGGATGTTAATAAAGCGAATATTGAAGTGATTGAGAAGTTACCACCACCAATTTCAGTGAAGGATGTTCGTAGTTTCTTGGGAAATTCTGGTTTTTACTGGAGGTTCATCAAAGACTTCTCAAAGATTGAACATCCTCTATGCAAAATCTTGGAGAAGGAGGTGAAATTCCACTTTGATAATGCTTGCATGGTGGCTTTCAGGTGCTTGAAATAAATATTGGTCTCCACCCCCATTATCATTAGTGTGATTGGTCAGAATTCTTCGAATTGAGGTGTGATGCAAGGGGAATCACATTAGGTGTTGTATTGGGGTAAAAACGCAACAAACTGTTTCACCCCATTTACTATGCAAGCAAAACTCTAAACAGTGCTAAACATAACTATACAGTTATAGAACAAGAATTACTTGCAGTAGTATATGCATTTGAGAAGTTCTGGGAATACTTTCTAGTTACTAAAGTGGTTGTTCACACTGATCATGCTGCACTGCATATTTTGATGGCAAAGAGGGATGCCAAGCCAAGATTGAAAAGGTGGGTGATACTATTGCAAGAATTTGACTTTGAAGTCAAAGATATGAGAGGTTATCAAAATCCGATTGTTGACCAGTTATCAAGATTGGAAGGCAAGGCAAATGACGAGCTGGAGATCGACATAAATTATTCCTTTCCCGATGAACATGTATTCACGGTAACTCCCAAACAACGTCCTTTGTATGCTGATTTTGCCAATTACGTAGTGTGTGGATTAATGGCCGAAGAAATGAACTTCTACCACAAAAGTGGTTCTTGTTGAATGTTAAGAAGAACTTTTGTAATGAACCATATTTATTCAGAGAGTATGCAGACCATATCATTAGGAGATGTGTTCCGTAGAAAGAAGCCATCGAAATTCTCCATGCTTGTACTGCTTCACTGGTTGGGGGTCATCATGGTGGTGTACGTACAACTGCTAAAGTCCTTCAAAGTTGCTATTACTGGCCGTCCCTCTACAAAGATGCTCATGAGTTTGTTAAGAAGTGCACTTAATTTCAAAACGAGGTGGAGTGTCCAAAAGACGCGAGTTCCTCTGATGCCCATTTTTGAAGTTGAGATATTTGATGTTTGAGGAATAGATTTCATGGGACCATTTGTGAGTTCCTTTGGTAATAAGTATATTTTGGTGGTCGTATATTATGTTTCTAAATGGGTGGAGGCTATTGCGCTTCCAAACAATGAAGGGAAAAGTGTTGTTCAATTCCTGAAATGCTACATCTTCCCTAGATTTGATACTCCTCGGGTTATTATTAGTGATGGGGAATCCCATCTTTGCAACAAGTATTTTGCATCCGCATTGAGAAAATATGGAGTGACACATAAAGTGGCAACTCCGTATCATCCCCAAAATAAGTGGCTAAGTTGAAGTGTCGAATCGTGAGATCAAGAGTATCCTAGTCAAGACGATGAAGGCAAATAGGACTGATTGGTCTCAAAAGCTTGATGATTCTCTATGGGCGTATCGCATTGCATATAAAACACCAATTGATATGTCACCGTATTATCTAGTTTTCGAAAAATCTTGTCATTTACCAGTTGAATTGGAACACAAAGCATTATGGGCATTGAAAGCTCTAAATCTGGACTGGACAAAGACTTCAAAAGATAGAGTATATCAGCTAAATGAGTTGGACGAATTCAGGTTGAGGACGTATGAAAGTTCATCTCTTTACAAGGAAAAGATGAAGAAGTGGAATGATTCTAGAATCTTTAAGAGGGAGTTCAGAATAAGAGATTGGGTTTGGCTATATAATTCTCTACTCAGGCTCTCTTCGGGAAAGCTAATATCCAAATGGTCAGGGCAATTCAGAGTAACACGGGTGTTCACAAATGGTGCCATTGAAGTAGAAGGTAAAGAGGGACCTGCATTAAAAGTGAATGGGAAACACTTGAAGTTGTATTTTGGCGAATGCCAAGAGATTTCTGTGATTGAAGTGGTGTATCTGGAAGATGCTTGAGAGCATTTCCACCTCGTGCCATGACGTTAAATAAGGCGCTTCTTGGGAGGCAATCCAAGTGTTAGTATTTCAAATAATGTGCGCTAATTTTTCAGGTGCAAGCAATTGTGAAAGGTGAAGACATCATTGGCGGATCACCGATCGGTTCGGCTAACCCGACCTAGTCCGCCTTCTGGACTTTGTAAATGGATTTGCGATACTAGAACTTTAGGGGGGGACACTTCATCACTCAATGATTCGCCGAAGGGATTGGATGACCCGATTTTCTCCGCCCTTTTTGCCTCATCCCTAGTGGCCTAATCCAATGGATCATTCGGCGAGGATGTAGGTCTATTATGCTAAATGCCGACCTATTCGGTGAACTCTTTCAACTACTCCCTTTCTCCCCTTCCTAAATATGGTGCATACTGGAAAAATAACGGTGGTATCCTGATCATTGGGCAAGTCACCGAGTAGTTCGGCGACTGTTAAAACTTCTCGCCAAATAGTCGCCTAGTGAAGATTCCTAGTAACCTTGCTTTGCATGTTTACATACCAGTATTTTATTTTGATTTGTCAATTTTGGTAGTGTTTGTTCTTTAATCACATTGAGGACAATGTCGAATGCTTTTGATAGGGGTGTGTGTTTGGTTAGTAAGTGGTCAGTCTACGATGAGGCCAAATGAAGTTGCAAAGACAATGTGTGAACTTTATGCATCTCGTTGTAACTAGTCGATCATCGAATGAGTCTCTTGTGATAAACATTGCACAATAGCGAAAGTGTAGAGTCTTGTTTGATATTGGTGCCAATGCTTTGTGTGATAAGCTTACCATAAACCTTGTGTGATAAGCTTACCATAAACCTTGTGTGATGACACCTAGAATTTGGCCCGTTGGTCCGGTTGACTAAGTGACGCAACCTCTTGAAATGATCTTAGGAAACAAGTTTTGAAGAGTGTAACAATTTGACATTATACCTCTTTTATGGCCGACCTTGCAAGAGTTTGAACTTTGCTTGAACCCCATTTGAACCTTATCCTTTTCTTGGAAGAAACTTGATGAAATTGTAACCCTTCTCTATCCATTCACCCATAATTCTCATGAAGTATGGTTTGCTTGAATAGCCAACTTAGGCCAAAAGCCTAAGTTGGGGGTGTGGTGAAAATATAAGGTAAATCAAGAAGTACGAAGAAGTCCCCCTTGATCAATGGTTTTGAAAAGAATGGAACCCCTCCATATAAAAAAAAGAGAGAAAAATAAAAGAAGAATAAAAAAGAAAAAGAATGAATAAAGTTGTGAAAGTTGCAAAAGAAATGGGGCGTTCAGTATTCCATGAGAAGTGCATAATGGGGTGAACTTTGAGCATATATGAGAATTGTGAAGAAAAGGAAAGAAAGTGATGTTCATACCGCATTTAATGAGAATAGTAGCCACTGAGCCTAAATGACCATACATTTAGACTCAGTCCCGTTACAAGCCTTGAATATACCTTTTTGATCGTGAGTGAGCTGAAACGACTGTTGGTTGGAAAATAAGGGCAAACCTATGAATGAAATCATGCATGTGTTCATATTTGTGAGTGTGAGAGTTGTATGTGATTTCGAAGCTATAAATTGTTGAATAATTGTGTGTGAATATGGAATCATCTTTGTGTGAGGGCATTTGAGTTCCTTTGTTGAGCTTGAACTTGCATTTAATGGTGAGTCACAACTTTAATCTTTGAATGCACAATTGATCCTTGAATGAATAAGTTAAGTCATGTTATGTGCATTCATGATTGAGTCTTGAGTAGCACTATTTGAGACATCCTATTTTGAACTGCTGAACTTGAGTTTCACTTGAAAACAAGCAAAAGTTTAAGTCGGGGGTGTTGATAAGTGTGAGATTTGGACTCATCTAGGGTTTTATTTACATTGTTTTAGTGTCCTCAAATACTTATTTTGTGCTAATAATTGATGTAAAACCCTTGATTTCCACGTATATGTATTGAGGAACAAAGCGAGGACACTAATTGGTTGAAAGAAACAAAGAAAGCTTAAAAAATGAAGAAAAGCAAGTCTGGTGATCACCGAGATTACTTGGCGAATCACCTAGTTGTTCCCATATCGGCTAAATTTATAGAACTCTGAGACTTGATTGGCGGTAACTTTGGCAAGCAGCAGTTCCATTCGGCATATCATCGAGCACATCGACAAATGATGACTTCATCGCTAAATGTTCTGATAGAGATCCAGATATGTGCTGATGGGCGAGTTAAAAGGGCAAAAAGGTTAATCGCAGAATGAAACGGTGATTTTGATTTGGCTCGCCTAAAATTACAGTGGCTAGAATAAGAAAATAAGAAGAATGAACGCGAGACGAAGGACAATCAGCGAGTTGCCGAATGGTCAGCGAAACCCAACTTTCCTCGCCGATTGGTCCCAAAAAGCCTCACATTAGACTTGTATAAATTGATTTTTGCAAGAGAGAAAAGGCATTCAGAAACGTGAGGAACAAAATATTGAAAGAAAAAACACTACCATTGTCGATTTCAAGTGATTTTAGCAACGTTTTTCAGTTAGGTTTTGTAATAGAGAAGATTTTAGTTAATTTTAACTTTCGATTTTCATTTACTCAGCTATGGAAAACGTCGCAGGTATTGAATTTCATTTTTTCACTATGATTGGCTGAAACCCTAACCTTGGAGAATTGACAATGTGACTAGTTGTTGCATTTTACTAATTGGGTGTTATCGATTAGTCATTTTTGGGGTTAATTTGGATGTGGGTCTGAATTAGTACGGTGGTTTAACTTTATTATTGCATATTTAGTGTAATTGATTTCAGAGTTTTGTGCTTTCTCGAGAGAGAAGCACAGAACCAACGTAGTAATTTGGCATTCTTAGTAATGGGTCTTGACAGTTTCATCTTGAGAAAGTGAAACCCAAGAGCCAACTCTTTGTATCTAGCTTGAAAGAGTGGATTTTATGAGAATGTAGGCTGGTCGATTTATGGGTAATGTTGAGGTTCGAGAGAACTCAACGGAAACATAATAATTGTTCGAGAGAAAATTTCCTTACGTATAGTCCACTCTACCCGCGACGAACTAACATTATCGGTAATGATGTACATCCATTAAGTTGAATGTGGCAGCTGGTTAGTCAATCCCCCAAGTGTTTTCTAGTTATCTTATTGTTTCTTGTTGATAATTTGAAGCGGGTTGGTAATAACATCCTGAAATTTGACTATTAAACTTGTAAATGTTGTGTTGCTCAGCGGCAAAGGACATTATCATACTTTTGTATTTTAATTCAAAAGAAAGCTACTCTCTGTGGGATCGACCCCAACTTAGTTGGTTGGGTTATAGAGTGACTAACGATCGTTGATGCTTAGAATTGGATGAAGTGTCTTCAAAATGTTAATCATGCTCCAACCTTAGTGGCGGACTCTAGGGCCAACATGAATAAATTTGTTACGAAGGTATCCAACTTGGTAGTCAATGTATGTCGTTCGACTATGCTCATCCCAACTATGAATATTTCATGTCTTATGGTTCATGCCGAACAAATTGTGGAACAAAAGTTAAAGCAAGTGAATAAGGAAGTTAAAAGACCAAGGACGGATGATGGGAATTCATCCAAAGGTAAATCCGACGGTCAAGGACAACCAAGGTTACCGAGAAGGTTCTCCAACCAAGGTTCCTCTAGTGCTCCAAGGGTCAACTAAGATATGGTGTCTAACCCTAAGCCTCAAGGAGGCAATAGTGGGGGATCTTCTATGGTGAGGCCTACATGTGCTAAGTTCGGTAAGAAACATGATGGTAAATGTTTTGCTAGCACTAGTGTTTTCTATGGTTGTGGTAAGAGTGGGCATCAATTGAAGAATTGCCCAACACTTGCGGCCAAAGGGACAGAAGATAAGCAAACTCATCCTAGCGATTTAAATTCCAATGCTCCCAAGAAAAACCACTTCTATGCTCTTCAATCCGGAGGTGACAAAGACAGTTCCCGGATGTTGTGACCGGTATGTTACAAGTAGTTTCTATTGATTCTTATGCATTGTTAGACATTGATGCCACTTTGTCCTTTGTTACACCTTTTGTGGCTATGAAATTTGAAATACCCCCCGAAGTATTAATACAGCCTTTTTTCGTTCTCTACCTTGGTTGGTGACTCGGTAGTGGAAAATAGAGTCTATAGGAGTTGTCCTATTTCTTTGTCCCATAAAGTTACCTTGGTGGATTTAGTGGAGTTAGACGTGTTGGATTTTGATGTGATTTTGGGTATGGATTGGTTGCGTGCATGTTATGCCTCTATTTATTGTAGGACTCGAGTAGTTAAGTTTCTATTTCCAAATGAGTCTACCTTAGAATGGAATGGGGGAAATTCTATCCCTAGAGGTCAATTTGTTTCTTGTCTCAAAGCTAGGAAAATAATCTCCAAGGGGTGCATCTACCAAATTGTAAAGGTGATGGATGTTGAGTCCGAGACCCCTTCCTTAGAGTTGGTCCCCGTGGTAAATGAATTTCCGGATGACTTGCCCAGCATTCCTCCCGAACAGAAAATAGATTTTGGCATTGATCTTTTGCCAGATACGCAACCTATCTCCATTCCTCCTTATAAAATGGCTTCGGCCGAGTTGAAATAGTTGAAAGAGCAACTAAAGGATTTGCTAGACAAGGCTTTTATTCAACCGAGTATATATCCATAAGGTGCTCCGGCATTGTTTGTTAGGAAGAATGATTGGTCTCTTAGTATGTGCATCGACTTCCGAGGATCGAATACTTATTTGATCAACTCCAAGGGGCTAGTTACTTTTCCAAGATTAACCTATGTTCGGGTTACCATCAATTAAGGGTAAGAGGGGTTGATATACCCAAGATGGCTTTCCGAACTAGGTTGGGCACTATGAATTCCTTGTGATGTCATTTGGCTTATTGAATGCCTCGGCGACATTCATTGTCACGCCCCAAACTACCCCCAAGACGCGGACACGGGACCTAGGACCACAAGAGATCCCAAGCTAACCCTGCTGGCATGATCATGAACATACTAAAGATAATAATAACTGATGCGGAAGCTAAATCTACAATCCTCACCCTAACTAGATGGTAAAATCAAACCTTAGAAATCATCTTTCTAGCTTTTAGATAAGAGACAAACTAACCCTTAGGCAAATAATTTCCCCCCTTCCACTCTAGGATAGACTCATTCGGGAACTGAAACTTGACTACGCGAGTTCTACAATCAATAGAAGCATAACATGATTGCAGTCAATCCATACAAAGAATAACATCAAAATCTAACATATCAAGCTCTACCAAGTAAACAAGAGTAACTCTATGGGACAAGGAAACGAGACACTTTCTATAGACCCTCTTAGCCATAATAGAACCACTACTAGGAGTAGAGACAAAAAAAGGTTCGAACAACACATAAGGGAGTATATCAAATCACATAGCCACATATGGCATCACAAAAGACAAGGTAGCACCGGTATAGAGTAAAGCATAAACATCAATATGGAAAAGTTTCAACATACCAGTTACCACATCGGGAGAACCCTTTTGTTCAGCACGAGTCTAAAGTGCATAGAAGCAGTTTTTCTTAGGAGCATTGGAACACAAACCGATAGGAGTAGCTTTATTTCCCACTCTTCTTTTATCCATAAGCATCAGGCACTCCATCAGGTTGTGACAACTCTTATCACAACTAAAGCAACTATCCATGTAGGCTAGGCAGTTACCCTTATGCTTCCTCCAACACTTAGTACAAGTAGACCTAGGCAATAAATATCCACTACCATTACAACCTTGAGGCTTAGGGCTAGACACCCTATCTTTGTTTAACTTTGGAGGAGCATTGGAGGAACCTTGACCGAAAAACCTTTGTCGAAATCAAGGACGACCATGTCCATCAAACCTTTCATGAGAGAAATTTCTATCTCTGGTCTTAGCCTCTTTTCCTCCCTAGGCTTTACCTTAAGTTTCTCCTTCTCAATTTGTTGTGCCTGAACCATGAGACGAGAGATGTCCATGTCATTTATGAGTATAGCGGTACGACACTCTTTGACCACCATTTCGGAAGCACTCGAAAAGAACTTACTCATCCTAGCCCTTGAATTTGCAACCATTGCTGGAGCATACTTAGACAATTGAGTGAACTTTAGAGCATATTCCATCACACTCATACTTCCTAGTTGAAGGTTAATGTAATGAACTCAAGAACCTTAGTTTCATTCATCTCAAGGGGAAATAACCTATCAATAAAAGCGGCCTTAAACTTCTCCTAATCAAGAGGACCCACATCTTTCGGTCTCCCTTCCTTCCATTGTTTATACCAAATTTGAGCTACACCTTTTAGTTAATAAGCATCAAACTCCGCCTTTTCCACCGGCGTAACTCCCATGATCATCAAAACCTTATAGGCCTCATTAATAAACTCTTGAGGATCTTCCTCAACTTTAGAACCATGAAACTCTGAAGGATTCATCCTAGTAAAGTCCCTCACTCTTGAAGGCGTTGTGCCTACATTTGGGTTCACAGGAACTCTAATCTCCCTATTGGCTTGGGCCGTCATCGCTTTAGCCAACACTTGAAGATCTGCCCTAAACTCTACATTAGACACTTGCTCGGCCAACAGATCGACTGAAACTTGAGGAGCTCGGGGAGGAGCTTCTTGTTCCTCATTCTCCCTCACATTCCTTCTAGCATGAGCTCTTCAGGTAGCCATATCCTGAAGAACATAGGGTAAGGATTAGGAGAGACACCTTGTAGAATTAAACTCTATCACACGACTTTAAAGTAATGAAAGTAGTAAAGTTTGTTAATCATCTTGTAGTCTCTCATTCATAAATGTGCGCACTTCACACTTATGAACAAGACTATACTAGACATGTCTTATGAGACATCCTAGAACCATTGTAAACCTTATGCTCTTATACCAAGTTTGTCATAACCAAGGGTACCCCCTAGATGTAACATGGCGTACAGAACCCCGAATGACTCCATACAAGCCATTTAACTATCATATAATAAGAAATACAACAATGAGAGTAAAACAATAGTCCAAGTCCAATAGTTTTATAAAATGAAAAATGAAAATCTAAAACACTTGTATCATTATAGTAATCTAATACAATAATATGAATTGGGCATATCACATACATCAAGTCCAAAAGTGAAATACAAGAAAAGGAACTAAAACGATGAAGTTCGTACTCGAAGCATGAGTACTCACCAAAGCTCAGAAATGTCTCAAGTCAACCTCTATCCACGAAACTGATGACCCTGACTGTTGGACCCTACAGTTTGGGAAATGTAGGCAAGAGTATGCATTAGTACAAAAAAATGTACCAAGTATTATAGTCATGCATAAAACATATAAAACATGCTAAAAGTGACATTTCATTTCATGACATGCAATTGAACAAGCTAAAACGTGATATAAGAGAGTTAGAAATTATAAGTCATAAAACCATGGTCAATGCAAGCTAACATCATCTTTAAAACCATTGAAATCATATGTGATACTTATTGAAGTAACCTTAGTTCAATATTAATGTGGGGGATTAGCCAAAACCTACATAGAGACTATGTGAGCTACAACATGATCCGCCGGTGTCTCCCACACCGAAAAGGGTTATCCTACTTGCCAAGGTAGAACCATGAAATTACATCTTAAGTGGATCCACTAGCTAATGTCTACTTTATACAATCATCCTCTAGGGGAACATAGGTAAGGGATAAGGAGACTGCTTCTAGAAACCAAGGCTCTACTAACGTGAGGGCTTCCATCTCAATATTCTCTTGGTGCTAAGGATAAATCCCATGGAATAGTCATTTCTTACTTGACCTTATTATCCATGAAAAGGTGTCCTTGCACAACTAATCTAAGCTAGGTTCGTTAGGATAGCTCTTACTCTTTGATTCAATTAGGTGAGAAAGCCGTGAGAAAGCCTTTCAACCTAAGAATCCTTAATATGTGAGAAAAAATTTCACATCATGCTAGTATGTGTTTATGAGAATATTCTTTCAACAACATCCTCATTGGTACTTTACTCTCAAAGCACCCTTCAAACATTTGCGTAGATTTCATTTGAGAATGCATAAGTCCATAATTTACCTCTTGATGTTCAAAACCCACTTTCAATCATTACTACTCAGAAAACATGGTTTAGATATGGATTTCATCATGAATTCATGTTAAGCTAGAAATACATGCATAATTTCATAAAACTCTTCCTCCAAGATCAAAATCCCACATCATATGATTCATAACTTTAAAACATGGGGGTGACATGGGTTCCTGGGAAAACGTCATAAAATCATCAATTCATGCATAAGAGACCATAATTCAATAATTTAAATCAATATTAAAGAGAACCCATGATAATTGAAGAAAACTCTAACTCAATTAAGAAATTATAATCTTTGAAATAAAGAAATTTGGGAAATCTATGGATGGAAACTATTATACCTCAAAGCCCAATGCTTAACTTCAATGGAGGAATTGAGGCTTGACCTTGATCCTAGCTTGAATCCTTTCTTGTTCTTCAAGTTTCTAGAGAGCGAAAAAATTTGAGTTTCTAGAGAGTGAAAAAATTTGGGGAGGAAGAACTTTGATTTTCTTTTGGGTTATGGAAATAATGACTTGAATAGGTGAGTTTTGAGGTTAAAATCACTTATATAGTGTTCCTAGGCTTAGGCAAAATGACAGAACTTTGATTTAATTAAAACTAGAAATGACCCCAAAACCCTTAACTGCTAACTGTCGATTCACTGCAACGATAGGAACCACAGCCCGTCAAGGGCCACACGACCTATAGTGGTGCCCATGGTTCCTTGACCAGTGGCTAGGTTTCCACCTCTTTTTCCCCTCAAAATTATGTCAACCCCACGACCTCTCCCACGGCCCGTGGTGGCCTTCACGAACCGTCAAGTGGCTCGTGGGGAGTGTAATATTTTGGGGCAGTGTAGCCTATATACTGCCTAGACTACCACGAGTATCACCACGGCTTGTGGTTCCCACCACGAACCATCAAGGTGGTCGTGGGATGGTTGGCAGTGCTTGGTGAGAGCTAAGTTGCCCAAGCACTCTTCCATGGCTCTTCCCCTCTCACTTAGCCCTAGTTTAGCCTTCTAGATTTTGAGGTGTTACAACACTTTTGGTGCATTGGGTACCCCTTGATCTCGAGGATCAACATTCCTCCTAGCAGGATGTCCTCGAACAGTTCTTCATGGAGACATGATCTGAAAAGATCCGCATAAGCACGTATTAGAAGGAAACTTATAGAGTTGAACTCTATCGTATAAAAAAAAGAGTAAGAAGACGGGAAATGTTTCCTAAATATTGTAGCCTCCTAATTATAGATGTGGCATGCTTCACACCGATAATAAAGAGTCTACATACACGGTTTCATAGACACCCTAGGACTCTTAAACTATCTTCTCTGATACCAAATTTGTCAAACCCTAAGCCTACACCCTGGACGCAGCTGGCACTCAAGAACTATCGCTAGTCCCTAAGTGAATCCTTGTCCTCGCTTTATACTCAACGAAAGACTTACTGAAAAATAAAGGAAGGCAAATGCAAAACTCAACACATAATGTCTCATTAATAAAATAGTTTAACTCAAAACTATATGGAATACTTAGATTAACATAATTATTCAACTCAAAGTCTTTAAAACATCAACAAGAAAATGGAAAAAGACTCGTCAACTGCTACTGTCTATGAAGCCTCTAAATACTATGATGGAAGTCGGGACAAGACCCACGACATCCTAACAATACTGAAATCTAAATGTGGAACCCTTCAAATGCAAGAAGGCTCACCAAAGCTAGATGGTGTGTAATGGGAATCAACAATTATGTAAGGAGAAAACTAAAACATAAGGATATTTACATAATTGAACTTATAGAAACGGAAGACATATGCACGTCAGCTCAACTCAACTCAACTCAACATGAGCGCAATGATAATAAGATGCAATATAAAAATCTTTTGAATAAGTAGATATCAACTCAGTTTGTAAAAAAATACAATAATAAACTCTTTACTCTTACTAGGGAGATTATCTAACCGACAACCATCACTAAGGCTACTTGATGATACAACATCTCACTCACACTACCAGAACTGTCCTATAACTTTTCGGGGTATAAAACAGCCTCAAATAAGTGGATCCACTAAGTTATGCTTAAAATCAATAAGGAATCATCTAAAAAGTATGATCATTCACCAATGCTGGCATACATGGTTTATGAGTATTTTGAGTTGTCTAAACTCATCCCCATATTGGTGTTCAATACTACTCCCAATAATATATATATAACTCATGCTCATATGTTTAAAAACATATTCTTCCTCAATTTGAGATAATTACTCGATCCTCTTAAAAGAGGTAATGCTCTGAAACTCCTTTGAACTTGTACACTAATTTTGAAATCGGTGTTTCTCTATCTTAAATGTCAAAGAACTACATACTTTGGAATACTTAGTTTCCTTATACTCATTTTGAAACATGAAACTCAACTCTCCTCATCCTCACACTCATTTACTCAAGACTTAGTTCAAACCTTTAAGTCAATTGCAAATGACTCGAAAAGGACTTCTCAAACATTCCTCTTAACTTTACTTTGATTTGAAAAGTAAATTAAGAGATGTATTTAATATATGCATGATCTCTCAAGAATTAATGAATATTTTAAGTGTAGATACGATTCGAGAGAACATACACGGAAGGAAGGACATAAGGGTAAGGGACCTGACAACCCTAGCACACTGAGTGGTGCAGCGCTCCAGCCCCAAAACTACATACCAGTGTTTGGGGTACACTGAGTGGTATGCCAGGAAAAGCCACAAAGTACATGATAGTAGTTCTGGCGCTATGGTGGTGCGCTGCCCCACTCCCTTGCCTAGATTTTGAGGATTTTTTCTTGCTCAATTCAAGGCCTAACTCATCTAGAATCGAATGATTTCCTTCTAAGCTCATTTGTATTCATAAACCCAACAAAAATATTCTTAAACCCACTCCAATTCCATCAAGAAAAACACTCATTTGCAAAACCCTCACCTCCAGAAATCAATAAGACTCCGTTGTTAAAGAATGAAGCTAAAACCTCAAGAATCTCTCTAGAATTCAAATCAACCAAACTCAAGAATGAATTTATGGATGAAAAGCACATTATAGGTATGAGGGTGAACAAACCCAACACTATGAGAACTTACATACCTCGAAACAACTAAGTTCTTGGTGAAATCTTCATGTTCTTTAAATACGCATGAAACTTTCTCCTTTCTCCTCTTGAACTTGCTCTCAAAATCCCTAACACTTTTTGGAATGAATAAAATTGATTTATTCTGATTAGACCCCTTAACTTGGGTGAGTAAAACGGTTTAGGCATGTGGGGTATGGAAAAGACCAAAATATCGCTCCTTTAAATGGATGAAAATGCCTTTACTAGCGAGGCTGCACTCAAATGGACATAACTCCTTCATCCGAACTCAAAGCTTAGCAAACTCTATGGCATTCGAAAAAGGACTCAAAGGCCTTCGATTTGATACCTCATGGGCCACATAACTCTTCATATGTTGAATGCTATGGTCGTTTGAAGTTGACCCAAAACTTAAAAGCTGACAAAAGTTCAAAGTGTTACACAAAGAGAAGTGTCACACCACTTTATCTATATCTAAATTTATATTATAAATATGTCCTTTCAAATATAGATTTGACAACTTTTAGTTGTAACTACTAAGAAAGATTACAATTACTATTAATACGAACTTATACTTTCCAAACTGAACAAACAAGATCATAAATTTACCTAACAAAGTGGTCAATGAACTACTAAAAGAGTTTAGATTTACTAAAATATAAAACCTCAGATTTCTAAAACCGAAAGATTGCATTAAATTGCAGCAGGTTCAGGTCTACGAGACAAATCTATTATTTGTAGGTCTTTCTATAGATCGTAAACCAATCTAGTAGAAAGGGTGAAAATAAATTTTTGATACCAAGTCATAGTACCTCTTTTATGGTTTATCAATACGGTCCGTCAAGTGATCTACGAGTCAAAGATAGGTCTCATAAGTAGGTCCATGACTTACTTAAATTTTAAGGCCAAACGTTGAGTCATACAGCTAGGATCTATGAACCGTAGAATGGTCTTGTCAAAACTTATGTGATTTCATGGTCCCAATACTTACTCTACGGTTCACCAGTACGGACTATAGAAGGTTATACGATCTATAGGCTGGAACAATAGGCTGAGTCTAGCAGTTATTTTAAGGGACTTTTGAGTCTTTTCCCCAATTATTTTAAATCAAACCTAAGTTGTTTTGTCTTTCATCTAAGGCCTATATAAAGCTTTTGAGCCCTAAATTAACCACTGAAACCCTATTCTAATAAATCCATGAAAACTAACCAAATTCTTCCTCCCAAAAATCTCTCAAGACTAAGGAAGAAGATGAAGGTAGGGTTAATTCAAGTTAATCAATCCTCCATTATTTTTGGGCTATAAGTAGAAAGTATGAGGGTATTCACCCATCGAGTCCATTCATCCATGGAATCCCCCAAGGCTTTCCAATCTCAAAATCAATTTTTCGAGTTAGGGTCTTAATTTAATTTTTATGTGTTTCATTCAAATGTGATTGATTGTTGTTAATTAAGTCTTCTAATGCATGGTTCAATGTTAATACATGAAATTTATTTGAAATTATTTTAACCCATGTGTAATTTATGATTTTCAACTATGAACCAATGATGAACTTATGAACCCATGAACTATAAATTCTGAAGAATTATGCATGTTTGATGAAAATGATAATTATGATGATGGGGTGCTTTTAGATGAAAGTACGAATGTTGTTGGGAAAGGTTTTCTCGCATATGAATATGATTCTGACTTGTAAATGGTAATTCTCACATTTGGATTCACATTGGTGAAATGGTTTCTTATCCATGTTGAATTATGTTTAAGGAGCAATTCTATATTTTGGTCTTTAAGATACGGATTTGTATTGATAGTTGTCTTTCCTATAGTATATTTATATTTGAATTTTACGTATTCCATTGGCATTTAAACTTAACACCGAGAGGACTTGGAGGTGGAGGCTCAAATAGGATAGTCACTAGTAGAAACCTCTAGTTCTTAACTACGTTCCCCCATATGTTTGTGTTTAATGACCTAGCTAGTGGATCCACTCTAGAGAAAGATGATATGTACGGATTCTAACTTGGCAAGTAGATTCCCCTTCTTTTGATATGAGGGATATACCAAATTGCATGATATAGCTCTCATGGTCTTATTTTTTGTTAAAGATAATATCCCAAAAAATGACTATATTTCTTCAAAGCTTTTCTTACATCTCATATTTTATTATCTTGACCATATTCTATGATTTATATAACATTTCTTCTTTAATTCATTAAATGTTCAAATATGATCATGCCTACATACTTTAAGCCATTTATGCTATCATGTCTATTTTATGCATATTGCCCAATACTTATTACATTCCATGTACTTGTAACACCCCGAGGCTACTCCCTTGACAAAAACAAGGGACTTAGGATCACAAGTGCACCCAAGCTAACCCTGCTAGCATATCATAAGAAAACTAAAAGATAACTGAATATAGAGATACTATGCAGAAGCTTAAAACCATAATTAACTGAAAGTGGGGAATAACCAATACTGATCTGAATATAAAGATACTATGAATTTAATCACTATTGAAAGATCAACTCAAAACTAAAGTTGAAACTAGTACTATGTCTGATTATAAGCCTCTGACTAACTAGAAATGTTGGGACATGCCCGAGCTAACTCTATCAAAATTGAAACTGAAAATGGGAGACTAAATAAAAAATACGTAAATCATCCTTAAATAATTAGGAATCCCCACTGATACTACTGTACTGGAGATCAGGAACCGATCTATGTCTAATCTGAATGCTGAGGACCTGAACCGACATCATGAGAAAATTTAGCGCATAGTATGTGTCACTACTTGAAAGGTACTGAGCATGCAACATAGGATATAACTAAACAATCATAAACATAACAAATATATATTGGATACTAAGCAATTATATAATCTCAATATGATAAGCATACTGATATATACTGAATCAAAAATAAACTGAATGTGATGACCAAGTACATAACATGCTAAAACTGAATACTGAAATGTAGCTGGAAACATGGTCAAATACACTGGAATCTAACTGTGGGAGCTACTAATAACTGATATAAAACCACATGAGCTAAATGTGGAGTCCGATATATATTCCCCATCGAGAGGACCGAATATACCTTGCTAGAGGTATAAAGGCATGACTAGCGTGATCACTAAATATGATGCCAAACAAAGGGGACATATAAACCTGCAGGGGCATGTAGTTCTAGCACTATAAGGGTATGTTAAACTCTAGTCTAACTCGGTGGTAAGTCTACTCCTAACTGTAATGTGTATACACAACATAACTAAAATACTGGATAGATCAATGTTATGAAATACAAATTTCAGAATGCAACATTTATAAACTGATAATGTGACATTCAAAACTGGAACATTTATATCTGTTTAAGCTGACCTAGCAAGTGTAATTCATGAACTAAGAGAATCTTCACAACTAGGATTCTGAATTTCATGCAAAGAACTAATCAACGATTTCACGAAAACATGATAATCTGATTAGGAATACTATAACAGCTAATTCACAAAATTCTCCAACGTTTGAGAAACCCTAGGTTTAAACATGACATAGAGAATCAAGAATCTGACTGAATTCTAGGGACCTAATGGATGAAAGGAACAAACTAGTGAAATCCCACATACCTGGTGATGAATTCCACGGAGAAATCTTTTGATTTTGGGGATGAAACTGATGAGAACTTGCTGGGTTTTTTGAGAGGACTTGGTTGACTCTTTTTCCTTGTTTTCGTTCAACTTCGTTGAATTTTGGAGAATGAGTTGACTAGGGTAAGTTCTAATTAAGTTACTACGCTAAAACTGACCAAAACTACATAGTTTAGGGGTCCAACACATAGGGAAAAGACCAAACGATCCCTGACTTAAAAGTTGTGGGGTATCATCGACGGACTGTGGGAGGAACGACGGTCTGTTCGACGACTGGGAGTTGGAAGACCGTGGTCTGACCTACGGCCCTGAACCACGGACCGTGGTCTGACCTACGGTCCGTAGGTCTTGGCGTATGTTGACCCTTAGCTGAATTCTTCTGTGAGTTCTGTAAGGGGGTTGCAGGTGGCCAACTACGGACCCTACCTACGGCTGATGGGTCACCCTACGGTCCGTAGGTGGCACCTGTCGGTGGCATCTTAAAATTCTGAAATGACTGCTGGTTGATCCTTCTAGGATATGGGGTGTTACATTATCTCCCATTTGGGAATATTCGTCTTCAAATGATGACTAAACTAGCTGAATATTGAGGGAAAGAGCAATAAACCATACCACGGAGTATTGAAAAATGAAATCTGACTGAACTAAGTTCCAAGAAAATGCAAATACGCTGAAAGTTCAAGTACAACTCAAGGAACCAAAATACTAAGACTGAATCTACGCATGAATGACTGACAGACCGGAGAAGAACTACTACCTCAAGCTGGAATAGAATCGGAGGAAAGAGAGTAGGATACTTGGCCTTCATGGTTGTGTCTATTTCAATAATTTCAACTGGTACATCCTCATAAGTGAGGTTATCCTTCACATCCACACTTTCTAATGGCACAATAGATGTTGGATCACCCACACACTTCTTCAACAAGGAAAAATGGAAAAGTGGATGGACTACTGCTAGTTCTGTTGGAAACTCTACCTCATAAGCCACTTTACCAACCTTTTTAAAGATCTTGTAAGGGCCTACATATCTAGGACTGAGCTTCCCTTTCTTGCCAAATCTCATGACCCCCTTCATAGGTTACATTTGCAGGAAAACCCAATCTTCAATATCAAACTCCAAGTCTCTTCTCCTCACATTTGCATAAGACTTATGGGGACTGTTGGTTGTCTTAAGAATGTATCTAATGTTCTGAACTTTTTCCCTAGCATCAACAAACGAATCTGTCCCTATCAAGGGTGCTTCACCTACTTCAAACAAACCAATTGGAGATCTGCATCTACACCCATACAATGCCTCATAAAGGGCTGTCTGAATACTGGAATGGTAACTATTATTGTAGTCGAACTTTATAAGAAAAAGATGATCATCCCAACTACCCTTGAAATCGATCAAACAAGCTCTCAAAATGTCGTCTAAAGTCTGAATGGTACGCTCTACCAATCCATCAATCTATAAATAAAATGTTGTGCTAAGATTAACCTGGGTACCAAGACCTTTCTGGAATGACTTCTAGAAATGAAAGGTAAACAGAAGACCTCTCTCTGAGATGATAAACCAAGGAACCCTATGCAACCTAACTATCTCATTAATGTAAAGCTTGGCGTAGTCCTCTGTTGAATCTGTATTCTTGACAGGCAAAAAGTGTGCAAACATAGTAACTCTGTCATTTATTACCTAAATGGAATCATGTTGTCTACGAGTATGAGGTACACATATAATGAACTCCATGTTGATCACTGATAACGTTCAAATATACCTCTTGAAAAGAAATATAAACGATCGTATGCAATATATTTACCCAACTATGAGTCGGGGTTGATCCCACAGAGAATATGGAAGAATATTGTCAATAGCAAATATTTAACTCGATAGTCGTTATAT
>JAJOOH010003612.1:0-28574 GCA_029582605.1 Solanum gracilifrons | reverse complement strand
AAACCATCAATATTAACATAAATCATCATTTGAAATACTTTCATGCAAGAACCCAAGCTTAGAATTGAAATTGGGGTTTTTAGTGTTTTTGAAAAACACTGAAATCACTTTGATTTGGCTCTTTGATTGAAAGGAGAATCAAAGATAAAATCCCCATACCTTTATGATTAATTTCCTAGGAATTTGAAGGAGAAATCAGTAGGAACCCATCCCCTAGCTTGAAGCTTCATCAATGTCTTCCATGGAGTTCTAGAGAGAGAATTTATTTGAGAGGGAAGGTTCAATTTGGATAATGAGGTCTAATTCTAGGTTTTGGGGTTTTAACCACTTAAAATACCCTAAAATAGGTAGAATAACCGTTTATAATAATTCCCCAAAGTACTCAAACTACCCCTCACTTAGTTGGACCTTTTAAACAAGTCAAACTTGAGTTTTATTTTCGCAGATTTCGTCGGGAAACAAGTTCGCGACGCGGAGGTGTTCCCACAAATTTCTGGAAATTAAATTTCGAGACAGTAGAGTCCGAGGTGTCTCCGCGACGCGGAGCCACTTTTTGGCCATTGGTGGAGCAGGTCCGCGACGCGGAGCCACTCCCTCCATGTACAACTTCAAGCTGCCTTGGCAGCTTGTTTGGCCAAGGGTTGGGGCCCTCCTCGGGGACCCTTAGGGTGGTCCCGGGGAGTCATACCCGGACGTTTTGACCCTAAATACATTTATTAAGACACTAGGGTCACCTCCACTGATTTTAGACTCCAAACAACACATAAAAACATGTACAACATACTAGAACACACCAACACGTAAAAGACTAGTTTCCGAACGTCTTGGTCGTCCCTTGACGTTTGACTTCCAAATTCTTTAAATCTGACTAAAAAGGCTATTCTTCATTATTTTAACAAGTTATTAATGCATAAAACCCATGTGAGGCTCTACTTTATCCTACTTCATTTTGAGGGGCGTTACAAAGGCCATCTGTTGTGAATCTACCAATGTATCCACCACCCTCTTCAACCTTTCTGTCAAGACTTTGGAGACCAATTTGTATAAACTCCCTACTAGACTAATTGGTCTGAAATCTTTCAACTCTTTTGCGCCTTTCTTCTTGGGTATCATGGCTATATAGGTAGCATTGAAACTTTCTTCAAACATCTCTTTAGAATGGAAGTTGTGGAAAGCTTGCATGATATCATGCTTCAGAACCTCCCAACCCTTGATGTAAAATCCCATAGGATAACCGTCTGGGCCTGGGGCTTTGTCTGCTGCACACATCTTAAGACAGTTATAAACTTCTTGTTCTTCAAATTCTCCCTACAAAACTTCTTTTTCAGTTTCTTTAATTCTAGGACAGTTGCTGATGTTTACAGTAGGCCTCCATTCTACCTCCTCTATATAAAAATTACTATAGAATTTGACTATCTCTTCTTTTATTCTTGCTGGTTCCACAATAGTCTCCCCTTGCACCTCTAGTTTGTCAATATGGTTGTATCTCTTATGGGCAAATTCTTATGGGCATTTGCTGATTGATGAAAAAACTTGGTGTTTTTTTTTGCCCTCCTTGAGCCATAGTGCCCTTGATTTCTGTCTCCATACACTCTCCTAATTTTTTAGGACTTCTTCCAATTCCAAATATAACTCATTTTTTTAGCAACCTCCTCTTCTGTCAGGATCCTTGAGTCCAGAATTGAGTCAAGATCTGCCATTTGATTAAGCAATCTTGACTTTTGAAGTTTCAGATTCCCTTGATCACACCTACCCCATTCCTTGAGCTTTCCTTTGAGGGCTTTAAGTTTGGAGGCTAAGATGTAACCAGGTCTCCCCGAGAACTCAAAAGAACTCCACCAGTCACTAACTTTGTCCACAAAACCTTCTTTTGTCAACCACCAATCCTGGAAGTTGAAATAAGATTTTGGGACCTCCCAGCTACCACATTGAAGTGCAATAGGCACATGATCAGAAACCAGTCTTTGCAAAGGCACTTTTTTTATGTCACTGAAACCCATTCAGAAAAGAAAAGAAATCTGTCTATCCTTGAAGCAGCCTCTTGATTATCTCCCTTAAACCATGTGAATGAGCCATTTTCCCACTGTGTGTCGACCAATTCCATATTCAAGGCTCATTTTGTTAAAAGGGCTATACATGTGATTGCCTGAACTGTTGCTGCTCGACTGTTGTTCTTGTTTCTTCTAGACTTGGCTCTCTTCAGTCTGAAATAGTTATGCAACCGTTCTCTCGATTTTATGAGTGAAGTATGGAAAAGCCTAAGTTTTTGAGTTGAAGTTTCCATTTTGTTCTTTTCACAATCTGGATAGTTTCTGTTGTTTTGAGTTTGCCTTTTGGTTTTTATTTTGGGTTTGAACTTGTGCTTTGGTGGCAGTTGAGTTCCCTTACGAATTGTTATAGAGAACTGAAAATTTCAAAGTGCAAATATATCAGTTGTAAGATAGTTATAATTAGATTTTTTCCAGTAGTTAATGACAATCTTTGGTTGAAGAGAAGCATATCCTTGTTTGGTTAAGTCTATAATATTAAGTGCAGTATAAAGAGAATGTGTTAGCTTATCAAAAATCTATCAAAGTTAAATGAATTAAATAGTTGGTTTTAGTAGAATTGGTAGCTGTTTTGATTTTCTGAAAATGTTCATAGAGCATAGGATGATAATTTTGAATATTAAGTGTAGTATAAAGAGAATGTGTTAACTTATCAAAAATCTATCAAAGTCAAATGAATTAAATAGTTGGTTTTAGTAGAATTGGTAGCTGTTTTGATTTTCTGAAAATGCTCATAGAGCATAGGGTGATAATTTTGCAAAGGCTACAATTTTTTTTCATAACAAGTATGGAAGTCTAAAGAAAAGACATAATAGCTCTATGGCACCAATCTTAATTCTAGTACAATATGCTAATCATCCTCTCCGCTATCTAGCACTACTTTGATGTCGTCACTTCTTCCTCCTTTTCCCCCTTCAGGTGGATTTCTTACCCAAACATAGTCATCATAATTAAGTCCAAGGTTCTCCAAAAGCTCTCTAATCTCTTGATTATCATTGACAAAGTTGCTTGCTTTATTCCGACAACAATATGGATGTTGGATAATGATCTAATGTTTCTGGCAAAGGCGTCTCTATCTTTCTGTTTAGTGTGTCGAAAGGAGAATCCTTATCTGTTAAAGAAACAAAGAGATTATTTCTACCACTAGCATTTTGCTAGTGGTAGCAACAGTTTACTGGTTCCTTGTGCTCATGTGAAGTTGGTTGTGTCAATGTTCTTATTGGGCTACCCATTGTTTTTTAGAGTGTCATCTTTGAAGTTATCCTTTGAAAAGTTTCAAACAAAATTTTCGCTAGTGTCTACATATTTAGTGACTAAGAAGTGAACTTTCTCCTAAGATTAAAAGAGGTGAATAATTCAGAATTGTACATCGCTTTCAAGCAGCAACATATGTAGCGCTAACATACTGTTTTAGATACAAAGAAGAATGTACAATTGTGCAGAATAAGAGATTGTGTTACACTTCTGCCAACCTCAAATTTTAATATTCTGAAGCTTTTAAGACATGGTACTAGCATTATGAACTCTTACGAAGCTGTACTTCTTGTTTTTCATTTTTTTTGTCTTGGTGTCTCAATAAAAGAGGAAATCTCCCCTCCCCCGGCTCTTGGTGGATCCTTTATTTTGTTTTCAGAATGTCTTGATTGAAAATCCAATGGACTAGTGGTACCTGTGTTCCTTAACAATTTTAATTTGATGGATTTAATAGATCAGTTGGAATGCATACACAACAGTCTTTGATTCCTCAAGTTTTACATGGATAAGTTTTCTTATGTGGACAAATTTCAGTATCCTAGGTTTCTTGTTCCTACACTTGTGATCATTAGTGTATTTCAGTGTTAAACGCAAAACTACATCTCACTTCAAGGGAAATTTTCTCTGCTTGTGTTGGCGGTACTTTGTTATATCTTTTAGCTTCTCTGATTCCGTCCTAGATTTGTCCTGGCCACTGTAGCATATGCATTGCCCTATATTCCTATCTTACACTTGAAAAGAGGTAGTTTAGACACTAACTTTTGTTAAAGTCTAAAAAAGCCTGTATTCACTGCACTTTATGTCATTTAGGATGATTAAAGGAATTTCCTTCTGGCCATGATTACTGTCCACTCTCTCCATGTTGTCTTGACAAGCGATAAGAGCATCTAAGGGAAGCTAAATGAGCACCAACCGTTTAAGGGTTCAATCTTTTCAGTCAAGTAGCATACTAAATATCAAGCAGTCTAATCATATATATATATATATATATATATAAGAAAACCTTAGGCCCGCCTACGTGGTGCCACCACAAACCAGAATTCTCTTTTAATTTATTTATTTACAAAACTAGCCTCTCCCTTTCATGAAAAGTTGTGAAATTTATGAAAAGTTGCGACTTTAATGAAGAGTTGTGACTTCTATGAAAAGTTGTGACTTTTATGAAAAATTGTGACTTTTATGAAAAGTTGCGACTTTAATGAAGAGTTGCGACTTTTATGAAAAATTATGATTTTTATGAAAGGTAGTGATCTTTCCGAAAGGTTGCAACTTTTCCAAATAGTTGTAACCTTTCCGATAAGGCACGATAAACATTTGTTCACACTACCCTTTGTTGTCTATAAATAGAGGGATTTCCTCTCATTTTAAAACAACGAAAATTCTGAACCTCTTCTTTTTCTTCACAATTAAATATTTGTGTACTTTGTTTTTGTTGAGTGGCTCATTGACACCATTGCTTATGTTACAGATCCTGGTATGTATTTTTACAGTCATTAATTTATGCTTATGTTATTAAGGATAAATGATAAGATGTAATAATTTTCATTTTCCTTTACATTATTAATGTTTGTTACTACGTAATCTTGTATGTAAGATAATATAGTGTTTTAGTTTTAATGATTGATAGGTTTTAAGTATTATTTTATAAATTCCGTGATGTTAAATTCCTTCGCGAAGTGCGGGTAACTTTACTAGTTCTTAGATAATCCAAGAATCGTATAAATGTTCCTGCAATAATTTGTATATGCCAATTACTTCTTCATAATTATTTGGTGATAAACCACATGTTTGACTTCTACTTTCTACTTGCTTTGATAGATATACACCTATGTTAAAGATGTAAACAACAATTTGCCACTAATTATAGTTAACTTGATTTATCATATTTCAGTGTTATCATAAAGACTGGATTTTCAGCTATTAATCTCACATATTTCTTCACCGCAGGGCCAGGTGAGGTATATTGAAGTTTTCAATCTATTCCCTTTTTCACTCTGTTTTTCTTTTTCTTATAAACATTAACTTTTGTGACATCAATAATCTCATTTCTGCCAATACTCATGTTTATGCTGGTTTAAGTGTGTGGAATGCTTCCGAAAAAAGTGTTTACTGTTTGCTTAGTTGTGTTAGGAGTCCATTCCTACCAACCCCTCGCTACCTCTCTTTTTTCTTTATTTACTTTGAAAGATATCAGAAAGGGAGTGCCTTACATATGTAACTTACTTCGCGATCCAATTTGCTTCTCCTATTTTGTGGTTGCTAAGTCCTCATAACTAGTAATTTCTCTTAAGACTGAGCTGACTGTATCCAACATTTGCACCAGAAACAAAAGCTGAAAATTTCTTATATATCCTGTGTTTGAAATTTCTGTGACATGATTCTCATTTCAGTAAAAATGATATCTGTATCATTTAAGCCTTTTCAGACATTGAAGTCACATTGTGTTACTATTTTGTAAAGGTGCTGACCTGGGCATCTTTGTGCGTACACAGTTGTCATTGACATTATAATGATTAGTTGCACCAGTTTATGAATGGAACTTTATACCAGTTAAAACAATGCATGAAATCTGAACAAAAATTTTAACAATACCAGAACACATTGGGAAAAGATAAAATTTCATTTCATGTACAAGTGGCGAGCAAAATTTATATGCATACATTCTTTTTTTCTTCAAATAAAATTGTGCTTCCAACCAATATGTACATTTAAATGTAAAGGAAAACCTTATAAACTCTCCATATTTAGTTAGTGTTAAAATAATGTTTTAGATACAAAGAAGATCAATGCCCACTTGTGAAGGAAAAGAGATTGTGTCACACTTCTGCTAACCTCAAACGTTGATAATTTTAAGCTTTTAAGGGATGGTGCTAAGTTATGAACTCTTACAAAGCTGTACTTCTTGTATTTTCCCTGCCTCGTGGTGGATCCTTTATTTTGTTTTCGGAATGCCCTGATTGAAAATTCAATGGACAAATGGTACTTCCAACACTGTGATCCATATGCATCCCTATGTTTCTTAACAATTTTGATCCATTGGATTTTATAAATCAGGTGGCAATGTGGCATACATACAGCAGTCTTTGATTCCTCAAGTTTACATGGATAAGTTTTCTTCTGTGGACAAATTTCAGTCTCCTAAGTTCGTACATTTGTGATCATTAGTGCATTTCTGAGTTTAATGCAAACTACATCTAACTTCAAGGCAATCTTTTCTTGCTAGTGTTGGTGGTGCTGTGTTATATCTTTTAGCTTCTCTGATTCAGTCCTAGATTTAGCCTCATTTATTATACTTCATTTTTTCTCCTCTTTTTTCTCCACATTGCGCAAGTATCAACATTTTGACAACTATATATTATGATTATATAGACTACTATATTTTGACGACTCCTATCGCTTTTCTCCAGCTAAAAAAGTCAGTAGGATGAGAGGGGAGGCACATTGTGTACATTCACTATCTAATATCCACTGTACATCCCTTTCTCTGACCTGTTACTTTGTTTCACTCACTTTCACTCGAGAAGTCATGACCAGTATTTTCTGAGGGCAAAGGCAAGTATGAGGTGTATTACTCAAGGAGACCACTATCTTTTCATTTCCTCTTTTTTTTTTTGGTAACTAACAATTTCCTTTAATCACCAAAGTAGTCTGTACAAGTTCCATTGTCCAGCTTAATACCCAACTGACTATCTCAAAGGAAAAACAAAACTACATCACTACCCACCAATACTAGGATTCAAGTTTCTACAAAAGGAAGGGATGAGCTACAAATTTTGTTCTAGTGCCTGCCTTAAGATAGCAAATATAGGCAATCTCCCTAATCAACTTAGTAGTCTCCTTCAGCTTCTTCTAAAAAATGTGCATGTTCCTCTCTATCCAGATGGACTGTACAAATTCAGTATATGTAGGTTTGAAGATCTGAGCTGCCTGTGACTTCCCTTTGGCCTGTTTACTGATCCAATGTACATGTTGTTCCTAGTTGGTGTATCTTATGCATAAATCCTCTCATCCATATGACTAAACCATCCCAGACCATATTAGTAGTTTGACAGTGCAAGAGCAGGTGATCTCTTGTTTCCTCGTGAGTGTGGCAATAGACACATTTTCTATCCATAGTCACTCCCCATGCTAGCAATCTGTCCACAGTCAAAAGCCTCCCATGTAAGGTTAGCCGTAAGGTGAACTGTGTCTTGGGTCTTGCATCATTACCAAATCTTAGAGGCTTCCATATTACCCTCTCTTGGTCACCTATCAACTGCAAGTATAGTTGCTTTATCAGGCTTCCATTTCTGTAGGAACTAGGCCATCTGTGCAGGTTCTACCTACTTTCAAAGAGCTTCCTCACCATCCAATTTGCCTGTTGGCTCTTGTGCTTGCACAAACAACTGACCTTTAATGTAATATGTGTGAATCCATTTGATCCACAATTTATCCGCCTTGTGTTCTCTATCCCAACATACTTTGAAGATGGCTGCTTTGTTCCACAGTTTCAAATTCATCAACCCCAGGCCTCCTATAGACTTGGGAGTACAAACTTTATCCCAAGCTATCAATGCTTTCTTGGTTACAGTATTAGTACCTGACCAGAGATAGCTTCTACAGAAAGCTTCAATTGTTTAATCACTTTAGAGGGTAATACAAGCATCTGTGCCCAGTAAGCTTGTATGCCGAATAAGTAATCCTAGCCACCATTTTGTTAATCAGAGGTTGCCATTGGATCAATGAGATCTTTTTGCTAGACAAAGGAATTTGAAAGTATTTACAGGGCAACTCTCCCTTTGTTTATCCCAGGTGTGGTAAGATAAGAGCCTGAATTTTCAGAGGGCCACCACCAAAATAAATGACACTTTTTGCACTATTTGCTTGTAGTCTTGAAGTTTCTGAGAAATCTTGAAAGCATATGTGTAGTTGCTTGACAGACTCCAAATCTCCTCTTGAGGATAGTAACAGGTCATCTGCAAATGACAAATGGGTGATTCCCAGTTTGGACCAATTAGGATGGAACTTAAATAATTTCTGCTCCTTTACTTCATTGAACCTTCTACTCAGGTATTTCATAGCCAAAGCAAAAAGAAAAGGAGACATAGGATCCCCTTGTCTTATTAGTTCATTTATTGCATTGAAAGGCTCTGAAGGGCAGGCTCCCCATTATCATGATGTAATAGTTAACCATCTTCACACATTCCATTACCCATCTAATGAATCTCCAAGTAGCACCACTCCACAGAGTCATAGCCTTTTGTAAGTCAATTTCATCATCCTTCTTTGTTTACATTATCTAATACTATGTCTATATATTAGCTCACTCTTGCTGGATTGCGTCCCTTTGTCCCGGCCATCGTAGCACGTGCATTGCCCTTAATTCCTATCTTACATTTGAAAAGAGGTAGTTTAGACACAAACTTTTGTTAAAAGTCTCATGGCCTGTATGGCTGTATTTGCTTCACTTGACGTCATTTAGGATGACTAAAGGAATTTCTTTCTGGCCATGATTGCTGTCCACTTCTCTGCATGTTGTCTTGAAAGAGCTATACGAGCATCGAAGGGAAGCCAAACGAACACCAGCCATTTAAGACTTCAGTCTTTTCAGTCAAGCAGCTTACTAAATATCAAAATAGTTTAATTCTTAGACAATCCAAGAATTGATTTTCCTGCAGTAATTTCATATTCCAATTACTTCTGCATAGTTATTTGGTGATAAACCACCTGTTTGACTACTTTCTACTTGCTTTGATAGATACACACCTAAGTTAAATATGTAAACAACGATTTGCCTCTAATTATAGTTAATGTTGATCTATCATGTTTCAATGCCGCCCTCTCCAAAATCATTAAGACTGGATTTTCAGCAATTAATCTCACCTATGTATAGTGCTTACGTATGTAACTTACTTTGTCGTCCAACTTGCTTCTCCTTTTTTAAGTCTGCTAGGTCATTATAACTATTATTTTTTCTTAAGACTGAGCTGCATGTATCCAACATTTGCACCAGAACAAAAGCTGAAAATTTCTTTTATGTCCAGTGTTTGAAATTTCTGTCACATGATTGAGATTTCAGGAAAAAATGATATCCATGTCATTTTTAGCCTTATCAGACATTGAGCTCACATTATTTTCTCTGCTGATAGTAATCCTACTATCTTGTGAAGGTGCTGACTTGAGCATCTTTGTGTGAACAAGTGATGAAATTTGATGGTCTCAGGGAATTAACTTGGTACTGAGGCTGCTGTTGAGTTGATCCTACACCAAGACTAGGCTTCATAACATGTTGACGAATTAAGGCCCCTGAACTGAGGGTTCGGTTAGTAGAAGGGACGACTTTGTCTCCGTGGAATATCGTGCAAAAAAGCTCAATCTGGGATTATTATTTTAGCCCACCCTCTATATGGGACTATATAATAGTACCTATTATCATAAGCAGGATAAAATAATTCTCATGGAATATATCAGGATCATTATCCTAATCCTACCCCTTAATTTTTTTCTGAAACTAATTTGCTGTTGTACAATAGGCTGCTGGTAAGTGGTAAGTATACACAAATTTTAATCTGTATTTACTCATTTAGTTGAAAGACAATATACATATATGGTGTTGCCTCATAATATAAGGCCTAATTTTTGCAAAGGAATCTGTATTTACTCATTTAGTTGAAAGACAATATACATATATATTGCTGCCTCATAATATAAGGCCTAATTTTTGCAAAGGAATCTGTATTTACTCATTTAGTTGAAAGACAATATACATATATATTGTTGCCTCATAATATAAGGCCTAATTTTTGCAAAGGAATTTGTATCTCTATCTGGGAGATTGTACAAAAAAAAAACTACATATATAGTATACAATAAGATTTGCGTACATACCAGTCTGTTTACTTTCTTTTGTAGGGGCTGATTTCTAAATTAAAAGTAAGGAAATACCATCAATTTATTGTTGTTTTAATGCATCATGTGCATTCCTTTAATTTGTGAGGTAAAAGGTATCATGTGCAAAGTCATGCATATTTAATCTATATCTAAAGATTTTCCTATAAAGTTTTGAATTGTTTGAAAGTTATTCAATTTGAATTATGAGAGTACAAATTGTGTCATTTTTTAATTTACAGGTAAAAAAGATAATTTTAAATAATGTGGATCAGACAGAGGAATCTAAGATAAAAGGAACATCATTTCCTCCACCTATGCAAAAAAGGCAAAAGGGAAAAAAGGAGGAGGAAAGTCTACTTTGATAAAGTAAAAGGGCAAAAATGATCTAGGAAAAACATCACATTAACAACGAAAAGAACTATTCCGTCCGTTTTAAAATAAGTAGTGTTTTTAGCTTGGCCATTTCCTTTAAGAAACTATGTAATTTTTTTTAGAAATAAGGAGTGATTTTTACTAATTTATCGTTAATTAAGAGTCTGTTTGGCATTGCTGTTGAAAGGTTAAAAGTGCTTTTTTTTTTAGAAAAAAACACTTATTTTCTTTTGAGAAAAGTGTTTGGCAAATTCAACTTTTAAATGGAAGCAGAAGTAGTTTTTCTGCGGTTGGGAAGAGCTAAAAAATTTTGTTGGGAAGAAGTAAAAAGCAAAAGCAGAAAGAGAAAATTAATTTTTTTAAGACTAAAATATCCGTTACATATGTACATATTTATCAATATATCATTTATTAATTAATTAACATATCTCATAACTTTGATTGATTTTTATTCAAGAATTTTATTTTTTATATTTATATAATAATTTTTTATTTATTTATGTTTTATATTATTATTTATATATTATATTGTATATATTTATTACTTTATGTATTATTTTACAGAATTAGAAATAAAAGTAACAACGATATTTTTGTAGTATTAAAAAAAAAGAGAAAAAGTAACAATTAAAGATTTAGATCCTCCCAAAAAAAGTAATAAATAAATAAAAATTATTTTCTTAATTTACGTATTATTTTATTTTAATTTGATTTTTTTTTAAATTAGAGTATTATAACAAAAAAAAAATAGTTAAAATTGAATCCAAAATAAATAGGTAACAAATAACAAAAAGATTCTTCTTTTCAAAAAAATTCAACAATATTGATTGAAAATCTGAATATGTACATTTTAAATAATTAAATTAAAAATGTAATTAAAGTTTCTGTATTAGATGTTTAAAATAGTTTCACTCTATAAAAACTCTATAAAATAATTTTAATATTAAAAAACACATTGATACTTGCCCTTTTTTGTAATTTGACTCTCAAAATCACTTTTTAAAGAAAATTAGTCAAAGCAATTTTCAAATAAATTTGCCAAACACAAACTTTATTTTTATTTTTTTTTTGAAAAACACTTTTCTGAAAAAACTATTTTTAAAAAAACGCTTCTAAAAATAAGCCGTTTTTAGCAATAATGTCAAACAAGCTCTAAATGTGCCAAAGAAAAAAGTTATTCTTAAAACTATACGTATTAAAACAAGGAAAAAATTGAAAGAATAAGATCAATTCCTTCTTGAAACCCTAAAACACCACTTATCTTGGAGCAAAATAATAAAATAATAATTAAAACACAACTTATTTTGAAATGGAAATAGTAGTGATTCATAAGAAGATGAAAGTTAAAAATAGTGACAAAAGAAAGTATCATCATGGGCTCATGACATAAACATCCATAATTGAGCTAGCGTTTGACCATAAATTTTAGATTAAATTTTGAAAATCTATTTTTAAGTATATGTTTGACCATGAAATCTGAAAAAATTTATCTTAAAATATTTTCAAGCCCCAGTTTTTGGGATTGTCATTCTAAAATTTTCAAAAACAAATCAAGTAAAATGCATGTTCAAATACTAATATTTTCAAGTTTCAAATTTTAACTTCAAAATTTATGATTAAACGATAGCTTTAAAAATGAGACACAAGTGTCTTTTACAATAACAAATGTTTGATATATAACTTTGTGATTAGTGCTTGTAATCCATAGGAAAACAAATGAAGGTGGAGTTAGATAATGTTGTATCAATTGGCCAAGGACTAAGAGGGAGACACCAACACCATCAATTATCAAACTAATTCCCTCTATTGCATGCAATTTTTTGAATTAATTATGTCATAATGTTTGGATTGTGATGGTTCTTGCAAAGATTTCTTAACGTGGGTATCATTTGGTTTTATCTATGTTGTCTCTTGAATGCAATGATTTTTTTTTTTTTTAAAAAAAGATTTGGTTTCCCACCCAGTGCGATATCGATATTAGAGACTAACTATTTCGGATTCGCGCTTAACGCCTCATTTAAAGGAAAGAGCTCACTATCAAAAACTTTTTCATATTTAAAATGCAATGATTTTAGTTTGTCAGTCCTTTGTATTTATTTTGATGTCGTTCCACAATTATTGTTTCACAAGAGAGTTCAATATTATATTTTTTGTGCGTAATTTATGTAATTACATTGAATTTATTGCTATTGATATTTTTTTTCTTAACACAGTATTTAAGAAAGAATAAAGACTTTTAAAGTTTGTGATTTAAGATAAACCTTAGATCTTTATCGTTTCTAATTATAAAAAGGTAATATTATTTTATTGACGAACTAAAAAAGACAGCGTATCACATAAATTGAAATACATGAAAAAAAATATATTTTAGAGACAACGAAAGAACAACTTGAAATCTCAAGCTAAAGTAACAACTAGAACAAAAAATTATTTGAGGCATGCAGTAAAACTTGTGTCACAATTTTTATCTTTATTAATATTTTCCCCATTGACGATTGCATAAAAAATAGAAAAAAGGAAGGTCAAAAAGCCATAATTAATCTCTCATTACTTTGTGGAAGTTTTTATAAAATTGATCATGATTAGTAATTATGGCTAATTTATATAGATGACTCATGCGCTATTCCACCAATTACTTTACAAATTTATGGATAATCTATATAAATGATTTTTTAACAATAAGGTATAAGGTACATAATCATTATAAAGATTTTTTTAATTATCATATTATTTAAAAGATAATTACATATAAATTATGTGATTTGTATTTATAAAAATAAGTTAAATGACCTGGTACAATTGATAAAGACAAGTAGACAAGTTACTGATATAAATTTTTTATATATATAACTTTAATTTTTTTTACAGTGGCGTTAAAAATATATGAAATTTGAGAAAAGGTAGAAATTAGAAAATAGCCGAAAAATGAATATATTTTTTCATCTATTTCTATTTGTTCATATGTTAAAGGTAAATATTCATTTTATTTGTCTAATTTGAAATTAAGAGATAATTTATCACTGAGGGTTCGGTTGATATGAGAGATAAATGATAACTAATTTTGAGATAAATTTTAGGATGGGTCTATCTCGTGTTCGATTGAGATAAAATCGCAAAATAACTTATCTCAAAATTAATTATTTCATAATTATAGTGTTGTTTTTATTCCACATCATCGAGAGTGAAATAACAATTTTGGGATAATTAATTTTGAAAAAAAATCTATTAGAATAACTTGTTTTCCCTAACTATATGAGCTCTTACCTACTAATTTACCTTTATTATAAGGAAAAATGACCTGATACACCTCTCAATTTTATCATTTAGAATTGATATATTTCTCATTATGAAGGTGATTCATATAAAATGTTAGACAAATACCTCATATATAAAATCCGTCTAGAATTTTATGGGTTGAGCTCAAGATAATTTGAATTGAGTTTAATTTCAACTCATTCAATCACTAACCCATTTTAAAGTTCCAATTGAACCCAATTAAATCTTCAATTTAAACCCATATTTGCATTAATGTAATATGTGTTCTCGTATTAAATGTATAAATTACTAACTATTTTATATTTTATAGGATTCATCTATTCATTTGTAAGTTGTAACTTATTTTTGTTATTTTATTGAGTTGAAATTCAAATTGTGGTTATAAAGTTAAATAATATAATATGTTAAAATTACTAAGATTAAGCGAGTCAAATTGATGGATCATGACCCAATTCGAATTTTAGCTCAAAATAAACTTAACTGGGTCATGTTCCAATCCAATTTCTATTTCAATTCATTTTAATATCTTTAATTTCAATTCAACCCGTAATTCTTAGTTTCTTACCCTAAAAAAAATGTGAAACTGAATTTTGAACTTTAAAAGATTATACTAATTTTAGAAAATAGTAAAAAATTATTTATTACCAAACCAACAGTAAAACGTAGTCAAAGGAGAATATGTAGGACCAGAATCTGTCATGCTTCTAAGACAGCATCACTTCCCAATAAAAGGACTTCAACAATATATATCTTTAATTAACTAAATTTAATAAATACTTTTCACGTCCACAATAAAATAAAATAAAGATTCCTAATCTTCTTTTCGCGGTTTAAAAGCCTCAACATTTACTGAAATTTCATTTCCCGCTATCTTTCTTTTTATTTTCTTTCTAAAATATTGAAACTTTTTAAACAAATAAAAAATTTATTAATCTCAGAAGATTGAAGAAAATGAAAAACTAAATTAGTATTCTCACGTTTCATATTACATGACCTCATGTAACCTGACACACTTTTTTTAAAAAAAAGTTTAATTAAAGATGTGTTTTACTATTAAATTTGACCAGTATTATTTTATATAATGTAATTAATAAAACTTTTTTGATTCGCTAAAATGGACAAGTAAAATAAAATAGAAGAAATACTTAGTCATTTGATTAATTTTTTTTGATATTTTAAAAGGTCGAGAAAATCATGCCAAAATCAAATTTTAAGTGATGTTTGAATAATTTTAGACATGAGTGAAGAGTATGAGAATTTATCTGATTACAAAAAAAAAAAAGAATTAACTATGATTTATTCACACCATTGTATTACCTCATATTGAATTTCAAAATTTGGTAATTTTACTTGGCAAAATTGTCTAAACTTCAAATTTGAATACTTGAACACTATTCTTAAATTAAATACAATAATCATTTAAAATATAATCTAGAAATGAGATATAAAATTCATTTTGAAATAAAAAAGAATAGAAAAAATCATGATATGACTGCTACCAAATTGCCCATAAAAGTAAATACTAGTAGCTCCAAATTTATAATATCAATTTTTTAGTAAAATAATAATAATTCAAGTACTAGATTTTTCTTTAAATTGACAAAAAGCCAAAAAGATATTCCAATAAATAAAACACAACATAATTTTAGGGAGCTTTATTGTGTTCTCCAACAAAAATGTCCTTTTTTTTTTTTTAGAGAGAGAAGATGAGAGTTGTAAGAGAGAGAAAATATGTCTGCAAGAAGACAAATGTTGAGTGTCACTGCCATTTCTGGGAGCTGTGAGGTTTCTCTTTCATTCATATACAAAACAAGACTAGGGTTTTACCATTGTGGTTTGTTTTTTTACCTGAGCTGATAGAAATCTTGAACTTCATTTATCAAGATTTCTAAAGGGCTAAATACTTTGCTGGCCCATTTCATTTTCTTGTACTTTAATGCAGATTTTTTTTGAGGCCACCAGTTGAGTGCATTAAAGAACTTGAGGTTCCAAGATAACATGAAGCTGTAATCATTGCAAGAAGTTGAATTTCTTCAGTAAATCTTTGAAAAAGACTTCTTTTTTTGTTTTCTTCTAGTTGAGCTGATGTTCTTGGTAAGGGAATGCTGAACTTGTTTTACTATCTTGAATCTTTGAAAGTTCAGTCTGTACTTTGTTTTTGTCACTCATTGGCTCCTTTCAGCTTGTATACCTAGAAAAGTTTCTATTTTGAAAAAGACTCTGGTGCTTTTGGGTTGAAGTTGTGTACTTTTCCCCCCTGTTGTTTTACTGCTTTGAACTGTGATGGTTGTTGTGAAAGATGGTTTTCATGTGTTGAGGTTTTACTTAAAGTGATTCTCATACTTAAAGCTGCTCCTTTTGGATTTCTTGGAAGGTTGAAGATTTAGTTGTATTTTTGGGAGTGAGTTTGTTGTCACTTGGGCTAGTAAAGCTTTTTCTGGTGTTGCAATGAACCTATTTAGGTTTTTGATGCTTGTGCTTTGTTTTGGTTCTGCAATGGGGCAGCTTCCTTCCCAGGACATTTTGGCCCTGCTTGAATTTAGGAAGGGTATCAACCATGATCCAACTGGTTATGTACTGCAGTCATGGAATGAAGAGTCCATTGATTTCAATGGTTGCCCTTCATCTTGGAATGGTATAATGTGCAATGGTGGTAATGTTGCAGCAGTTGTCCTTGATAACATGGGTTTATCTGCTGATGCAGATTTGAGTGTGTTTGCTAACCTCACAATGCTTGTGAAACTCTCTATGGCTAACAATTCAATTGCTGGACAAATGCCAAAGAAAATTGGTGATTTTAAGAGTCTTGAATATCTGGATATTTCAAACAATCTATTCAACTCCTCTTTACCACCAGAGATTGGAAAAATAGGAAGCTTGAAGAATCTGTCACTTGCTGGTAACAACTTCTCTGGCCCAATCCCTGATACTATTTCAGAGCTCATGTCAATTCAATCTTTGGATTTGAGTCACAATTCTCTTTCGGGGCTTCTTCCTTCTTCTTTAACCAAGTTAAATAATTTAGTATACCTCAATCTTTCTCTGAATGGATTTACAATGAAAATCCCTAAAGGTTTTGAGCTAATGGCTAACCTTGAAGTTCTTGACTTGCATGGAAATATGCTTGATGGTACTTTGGATCCAGAGTTCTTACTGCTTACTACTGCAACTTATGTTGACTTAAGTGGAAATTTACTCGCGAGTTCCGCTTCTCAACATGAGAAATTTTTACCAGGCATATCCTCGTCAGTCAAGTACTTGAGTCTTAGCCATAATCAGCTTACGGGGTCACTAGTAAGTGGCGGTGAAGCTCAGGCATTTGGAAACTTGAAGGTTCTGGATTTGAGCTATAATCAGCTGTCTGGGGAATTACCTGGCTTCAATTTTGTTTATGATCTTCAGGTCCTGAAACTCAGCAACAACAGATTTTCTGGTTTCGTTCCAAATGATCTTTTGAAAGGAGATACTTTAGTTCTCGCAGAATTGGATTTAAGTGGAAACAACCTCACAGGTATATTCCAAACTGCTCTCTGAAATTCATTTTGCAAATTAAATAGTATTTCGTTGTGTTGGACTTGAGTTACAACAAAGTAGTTAATTTCTGATCATTTTGTTAGTGTGCTTTACTCAGTCCCTTCATTTTACAGGGTCGATAAGCATGATTACATCAACAACTCTGCGCGTTCTTAACTTATCCTCCAATGCTCTTTCTGGTGAACTTCCACTGGTGACAGGTAGTACTGCAGTTCTTGATCTCTCGAAAAACCAATTAGAGGGGAATCTAACTAGAATTCAGAAATGGGGAAATGTTGAATTTCTTGACCTCAGCCAGAACCAATTGACTGGAAACATCCCTGAGGTTACAGCTCAGTTTCTGCGATTAAATCGTCTAAACCTTTCTCACAATGCTCTTACTGGATCTCTCCCAAAAGTTATCACACAGTTTCCCAAAATCACAGTCCTTGATCTTAGTTTCAACCAGCTGAATGGACCTCTTCTCACTTCTCTGCTAACATTACCTACTATTGAGGAACTTCACCTTCAAAACAATGCACTTGTTGGAAATATTGATTTCGCTCCCCCCTCTGCTACACCCAATCTCCGCGTTCTTGATCTTTCTCATAATCAGCTTGCTGGTTCTTTTCCTGAAGGGTTTGGTTTGTTGACTGCGCTTCAAGTACTTGATATAGCTGGAAATAATTTCTCTGGGTCTCTGCCTACATTGATTGGTCATGTTGGTTCGCTCACTTCTCTAGACATTTCACAGAATCATTTTACTGGTCCTCTGCCGACGAACCTGCCTGATGGCCTCCAAAGCTTCAATGCATCACTCAATGACTTATCTGGTGTTGTCCCTGATAATTTGAGAAAATTTCCTTTATCATCTTTCTACCCTGGAAACTCTGAACTTCAATTTCCAAATCCTCCCTCAGGCTCTGGCCAAGCTTCACCAGAAAACCAGAAAAGTCGATCACTTAAAACTATCATCAAGGTGGTAATAATAGTTTCTTGTGTAATTGCTCTTATTATTTTGGTCTTGCTGGCCACTTTCTTTTATTATATACGAGCTTCAAGGAAGCGTCATCCTCGTGTTGCTGAAAAAGTTGTTCATCGCCAAGCCACATCAAATCCTTCTGGCTTTAGCAGTAGGGAGGGTGCCGGTGGTGCAGTTGTTTCAGCTGAAGATCTTATGACTTCACGGAAAGGATCATCAGAAATAATTAGTCCAGATGAGAAAATGGCTGCTATAACTGGTTTCTCCCCTTCAAAAGGTAGCCATTTCTCTTGGTCACCAGAGTCTGGAGATTCGTATACTGCAGAAACTTTTGCAAGATTGGATGTGAAGTCTCCGGATCGTCTGGCTGGAGAGCTGTACTTCCTTGATGATACAATCTCCTTTACACCTGAGGAACTTTCCAGGGCTCCGGCTGAAGTCTTAGGCAGAAGCAGCCATGGTACATCATACAGGGCAACACTGGAGAATGGGTTGCTCCTGACTGTGAAATGGTTGAGAGAAGGAGTAGCGAAGCAGAGGAAGGATTTCGCAAAGGAGGCTAAAAAGTTTGCCAATATTAGGCATCCTAATGTAGTAGGATTAAGAGGTTACTACTGGGGTCCCACACAGCATGAGAAGCTCATTCTTTCGGATTATATATCTCCTGGAAGTCTTGCAAGTTTCCTCTATGGTAAGCTTCATGTACTCTAAACTCTCATATTATGTTTTGCTAATACTTAGTAAAGGCTTTGTGTCCCTGTTCTTTAATCTAGTCATTTTCCTCTGACTGTGATATATCTTACAATTCATATGGTTTTCTCATGCACATTATGTATGAGCACTTTAATCATTGCTGTGTGATCCTGTAGTGGGAATTTGTGTGAACGACAGTATTTAGTCCTTGGTTTGATGTGGTAATACTCTAGTACATCTAGAGCCCAATATATTATGCATGTCTTTTGTTTATGTAACTTTCACACCAAGTAGTAATACACCATCACCATGTGCTCTTCGTGATGGTCACTACATAGGCTGTGAGGGATTTGCAGTATGGTACTTATTATTTCTAGTAGCTGAAATTCTGTATGTTTTGAATTCTTAATGGATCCGAAAATTGTGATGTTTAGCTTTTGTTTTATGATTAACTTTGGTAGAAATCAGCTAGAATATGATACATTTTCCTTCTTTTGAGTCCTTCAAATGGACTTGCTTTTTATTCATTTGACTAACTAAATGTTTTCATTCAGTTGATAATTATATATGTGGTCATTCTCAATATACTTCTCTAATGTGCTGCACGTTTGTAGATCGACCTGGTAGAAAAGGTCCACCACTAACCTGGCCCCAAAGACTCAAAATATCAGTTGATGTTGCACGTGGCTTGAACTACCTCCATTTTGATCGTGAGGTTCCACACGGAAACCTTAAAGCAACCAACATCTTGTTGGATGGGCCTGACCTCAATGCAAGGGTTGCAGATTACTGCCTTCACCGCCTCATGACTCAAGCCGGCACAATAGAACAGATTCTTGATGCAGGAGTGTTAGGTTATCGTGCCCCTGAGTTGGCTGCATCGAAGAAACCACTGCCTTCCTTCAAATCAGATGTATATGCTTTTGGAGTTATTTTGTTGGAGCTGCTAAGTGGGAAGTGTGCAGGTGATGTTGTCTCTGGCGAAGATGGTGGAGTAGACTTGACTGATTGGGTAAGGTTGAAGGTGGCAGAAGGTTGTAGCTCTGATTGTTTTGATAGCGTGTTGTCACCTGAGTTGGGAAATCCAGCAATGGAGAAGCAAATGAAGGAGGTTCTTGGTATAGCTGTGCGATGCATTCGTTCTATATCCGAGAGACCTGGTATCAAGACTATATATGAAGACCTTTCGTCTATATAGTTTGTACTCATTTTGGTTTTGGTAAACCATATGTTTTCTACTTTGGGAATCAAATAGCTCATTGACTTCCCTTTTGAGTAGTAGAATTAGCACAGTTAGTGTGTGAATGGGGCTAGTTTTATTGACCATTGTTTATTGTAAATTGGGGCATATTTAATGTGTAAACAATCTTTTTTCCCCTTTTGGCCTATGAGCTTCCAATGTTTGTCAGTTTTTTGGAGTAAATACTTGTGACTTTGTTTTTCAAGTTTTGCAGCACAGTTTCACAGAACATTTTCAGATGCTCAATCAAACACAATGCTGACATTTAACATTGCAGTGCAAACTGACCATAAAAGGTGTTCAAGAGAAAGTGCCAGGTTATGAACAAATGATACTGGTTATTCTTGTCCACTTTTCAAAAAAAGTTCAAATGCAACATCATTATAAGACACCTAAGGTGGAAAAAGGAAAAGTTACAAGAACCTAGGGATGCCACTAGTTACTATGCAAGTGAGGAGAGGGGTGGGATAAAGTATGAATTTAAACAATAGGAACTCTAAATTACATGAAAATACATCATAAGATGCAACAAATTTTATTGTTGCAACTTTAACAATGTATGTTCGTCAAACCTGAATCCAGCCATCTCTGCCTCCTTGCAGATATCCTTGCACTTAGCTACCCTTCCAGAAGCCATATAAACTTTGATCAAGCTGCAGTATATGTCAAAAGTTGGACTAAAACCTGCTTCCTTAAGTTTAGAGAAATAGCGTACAGTCCTTGAGAGATCATCCAAAGCAACAAAAAGCTTAATAACTACACGATAAGCTGGAAGATCAAAAAGGCAATTTGAAGCCTCCATTTCCCATAGCATGTCTATTGCCTCTCTATATTTGTTCGCTGAATAACGACAGTGAATTAGAGTAGTATACATAACTACACTTGGATTACCACCAGATTTCCTGAACCAGTCATATAGTCCCTCCACGATCTCAAATCTTCCCAGCCTAATGCAAATCTTCATGATAGCTGTACAGTCCTGTGGTGTCAAATTCAGATCATCTCTCACAGCAAGCTCCTCTAATAATACCAAAACAAGTGTGCTTTTATCAGGATCCTTACCAAGCTCTAAGATTAGCTTAGCATACACCCCAGTATCAAGCACTCTGTTAGATTCCTTAGCCATTGAAAGTAGCTTCAAAGCAAGCTTCAGGCTTCCTCCTTTAATATAACCCCTTAACATTGCTTCATACACACCCCGACTAGCCAAGCCAGTGAACTTGTCCAAATCAAATGGCACTTTCAACTCATTTGACCCCGCCAAAACTTCAATGGTAGAACCAAGAATATGATCATCTGGGAAAAGATGGGGTTGTTTCTTCACCCAACAGAATGTTTCAAGAGCTCTCTCCGGAAGCCCCAAGTAACCCAACTCACGGATTGTCAACGACAACGATCCTTTCCTAAGAAATGGACTCCATTTACTGAGAACCTTTGATACATTTTCCTCTGTTGAAAGGCCTTGTATTTCTTTCGCCAAACCAATCAAGAAAGTAGGATTCTTGTACACTTGCGTTGATATGGATTGCCTTGAACGATTTGTGAATCCCTTTTGTGTAGGAAGTCCTAAAGGTCGAATTTTGTAAGGAAGGGGTAGAGGTAGAGGCCTCTCTCTATCCAATTTTCCAGGCTTCTGAGGGATCCTCCCTTTGAAAAGAGATGCAATTGCTTCCATCTCATCCGACTCCCATATAATTCTCTCATCATCATCACACATCCTTCCTTTTTCTACTTCCAGCTCCAATTCTTCATCAATTCCATCAGAACAAGCCTCAGTTGCAACTCCCTTATCCTCCTCGTACAAGACCCTTTTAAAACTATAGTCCATATCTGGTGGGAGCTTGGGTCGTCGAGGATTTCTAAGGTTCTTTGGAAGTTTTCTATGATTAGCTCTGTTATTAGATACAGCCATGAAAACAACTCTTCCCTTTCTTCTTCCAAAACTTAAAGGTGTTCCAGAAGCAGCTGTACTGGTACTACTAGCCTGGGAGATAGAATATGTGGATGAAGACCAAGTAAAGGACTCATAAGTGGCCGAGAACATGCAATAACTCCTGCTGAGCATTTGGTCGAGCAGGTGGTCGGCACAAATTTGTAAACAAAGGGATATGAGAGATCTTATAGTATGACTGAGTGAAAAACTCACTGTTAAATGAAAGTTGAGCAGTATTTTTGACATATAAGTTACTATAGGACGGAAGGGAGTATTCATTTTGCTACAACTAATACTTTATTTGAATGGTTGTTATGTATTATTTCATAATATATCGTATGTAGTGTATTGTATCGTACTATATTATTTTAATGAATACATTGTTTAGATAGATTGTATCATTCATTCATAATTTGAGTGTTAAATCTACAAGAAAAGTAGGTAACGAAACGATCACACCAAATTGGTCGTTACATAAAATGACTCTTTTCTTCGTTACCTAACAACAAATTTAAACAATATGATACAATAGAATTTAAATACCAATCAAAACAAACATTATTTTTAAACTAACAATACAATACAACCAGTAACAACCACCCAAACAAGGTGTAATATGACAGAAAAAAATAAAAACTCGATTGCGACGACTTCCATTTTAACTCCTTTTTTGGGGAAACAAAAGATGAGATTACAAGGTAAGGAATCGAACCCAGATAAATATTAGATAGTCAATCAATTGGGCTATTAAGATTCCCGCTTCTATTTAACTCTCATTATTGTGGACATATCTATTTAGATATGCTATCCTATTTTCCATCAAATAACCAACACAATCATCAATAAGTTCTTCATTTCTCTTCCTATCTCCAAATAAACCACTCATTTGTCTTGCATTAGCTCTCAACAACTCACCCTCTTCACTCACCACACCAAACTTCACAGCTTCAGCCACTGAATCACTAGTAAAAAATCCATCTTTTTCATTTCTTGTTATCTCTACACCAACTCCTTTCTCTTGCAACAACCTTGTATTCAATCCTTGATCATTCAACACAGGGAACATAATCAAAACCCGCCCAAAACATAGCGCTTCTATGACCGAATTCCATCCACAATGAGTCAAGAATCCTCCTACTGATGAATGACTCAGTATCTTTGTCTGTGGTACCCATCCTTTGTATATTACACCTCTGTTTTTTACTCTGTCTTCATATCCATCAGGAAGCTGAATGCGCGAATCTTCTTGATTATGTATTGGCTGATCTCTTAATACCCAAATGAATGGTAATCCACATTTTTCTAACCCCAGAGCTAGCTCATTCAGCTCTTCTTGATTCAGTGTTGCTTCAGTTCCAAGTGCAACATAAACAACAGAATCTTGATTTTGCTTATCTAGCCAATTCTTGATTCCTAACCACGTCGTATCATTGCTGTCGAATTTTTCATTTTCTACTACAGATGGAGGAAGAACACCAATGGATATTACAGGTTTTTGATAAAGCTCAGAAACCAAGCTGAACCATTCGGGTTCGAACTCAACACAATTTCTAAACAAGATAACATCACTTCCATCAATTGAAGCACCGAATCGGACTCCATCAGAGGTACCTGATTCATCAGTTGGTGCTTCGAAATTCTTCTTAATCTCGTGCAGCCTGTACACGACTTTCGTTTCTAAAGGAATCCATTTTGGAATAACTGTATAGTCCTCAGGGATTGACCTTTCATCATTTAACAAAGCCCAAGGAGGTCCATAAAAGGACATAGTTGCAGCAGTAAAGAGACTAAAAAAGGCGCGAGAAACGCCTAATTTGCCTGCAATTTGAGGTAACCAGTGAGAAGCATAGTCATAGACAATCCAATCTGGTTTGGGATTAGATGAACTTTCAAGAAAATTAGTTAGTGGGATTTCGAGCAAATCAAAAGCAATCTTCAAGAACTGAGCTTTTTGGTAAGGTATGTCCATTGATGATTCTGCATCATTCGGCAAGTTTTCGACTTTAGGCAAAGGAAAACTCAGAATATGCAACAGGGGAGCAAGATCAGAGGGAACTTTATTAACTACTCTCTCAATGTTTCTTGGAGTTGAAATGAAGGTGACTCTATGGCCCCTTTGAGCTAAACACTTGGATAGATGAAAAAAAGGTATGATATGTCCCATGGCTAGCCATGGAAACATCACTACATGAAGTCTTTCTTTTCCATTCTCCATTGAAGGAAGTTAGGACTATTGAAAGAACAAATAACCTGTTAATTTATAGCAGAGTTGTGATGGAGTAGTAAGTATTTCTTCGTCCTTAACCAGAAATTTTAGATTCGGTCATGAATATGGAGTGGCCTTTCATCGAGAAGCTTTACCTCAAATATGTGACTTTATCATACGAATTCAAATTCAGTCAGACCCTAATACAGAACACGGTATGTTAAGATCTTATCATTGCATATAAGAAAATATAGTGGCAATGCCGTGTTATGACTTGCAATAGCTTATGTATTTTAATATATAAGATGGTCAAAAATGAAGGCTTTTAATAATTTAGTCCAAACGCATGCCAGAACAATCATTAGTCAACACTCAACAATAGCAATTAACATCTACGTCTCAATTTCAAATAAGTTTGAGATCGAATCGGCTATATATTGAATAACCACTTACCAATTACCATGTCTCCTTCTTTAAGCACTAATGCTATCATTATAAAAATATCCAAACAAGTAGAGTTGGTATGTTACAAAGTTAAATGATTTTTCTTGGAATAAATGAGAACTCAAAATATTTAGAAAACCTATAAAATAAATTATGGCTAAAGAAAGATTCATTTGAATCTCAAAATTTGAAAGATGCAACATATTGTAGTGTTAAATTAATTGTTATGTAACGATGAAAATGCACCATTCTTATATTATACTCCTTCCGTCTCATTTATGTGACATAATTAAAATTTTGAGAGTCAATTAAGTTTATTTTTGTTTGGAATTTTTTATATCTCTTTTAAATATTTTAAGTTGTTAATTATTGTAATTTCTAATATTTTCTAAAATAGTCATATCATATATATATATATATATATATATATATATAAAAAGAGAACCCTAGGCCCGCCTACGTAGCGCCACCACAAACCAGGATTCCCTTTTAATTTATTTATTTCCAAAATTAAACTTTCCTTTCATGAAAAGTTGTGACTTTTATGAATAGTTGCGACTTTTACGAAGAGATTGTAACTTTTCCAAAGAGTTGGACCTTTCCGATAAGGCACGATAAACATTTATTCACACTACCCTTTCTTGTCTATAAATAGAGGGGCTTCCTCTCATTTTAAAACAACAAGAATTCTGAACTTCTTCTGCACAATTAAATATTCGTGTACTTTGCTCCTGTTGAGTGGCTCACTGACACCATTGTTTTTGTATCAATACACTGGTGAATCGAATCGTTCTATCTTGAGAGGATCTATTCCTTTAAACCTCGGGTACTAGAGGAGAATAATTTCCTTAAGGGGACAATGTGCATTCAGTGGACTCGATTTTTTCCTTTCTGTTTCATTCTATTGTTACAAATCCTAGTATGTTTTTTTCAGCCATTAATTTATGCTTATGTTATTAATTGTTGTTTTTGAGTACATGTTTTAAACTTTGTTGTTTATGCTTGTGCTTTTGATCATTATGTTGAAGTAAAAATATGTTAATCAAGAGTTTGATGTAATCATTAGACTATTGGTGTCAGTGGCTACAAGATCCATGGGATGTCCAAGAAGGGACTTTTGAGTGTTTAGAAGTTATGGTGGTTCCACACTACCTTGGAGTTTTAGTTATTCAACTTTTTATCTTATCGAGACATTCAATCAATTAGTGATATCCAAAAAATAAAGGAATGTAGTGGGATGGTAAGTATTGTACTCAACCTCAATCAAATGTTTGGGGTTCAAATGTTGGATTGGAGTCAATGAATTGTCTCTCAAAGTAGGATGAATCCATATTAATCAATTATTAAAGAAATAATTATCTCCTTATAAACATTAGATTAAAAGTTGCAAAAAAATAAAATTTTAACCCTATTGATCGAAACATAAACAACAAAATATGCCTTTTGGCTATCAAAGTAGTGTCATCGACTGCAAATGATTTTGAATAAGGGACTTACCAAGACATCAACATACATTATTTCATTGAACTCCAAGAGATGTGTTAAATTTTAATTAACTTATCAAGTACACAACTAATTATATAAGATGTATAATATTTAGATTCTGTATGTAGAGGCCTTGAATAGGAGAAAACTCTCACAATTGATGAATAAAATGTTTGTACCTCTTTTTGAAATACAAATATAGACAATGAAACAATTACATATCTTTTCTAAAGACTTTGGTGATGAATAACTACAGTAAAATGAAAAATTAATAACAAAATGCATAAACACTTAGAATCAAATCTTTTTGGTTTTAAGATTAAAAAAATATTTCATTTCATCTTTGGATAAAATATTCTTGACAATTTATCGTAGTGCTGTACCCACTAGAAAACACTTATATTATCAAATGTTCAGAAGTAGATTATTGACGTAGTTCATCACCGCGCGAAACACGGGCAATTTACCTAGTATTTATATAAAAGAGAATCCTAAGCCCGCCTATGTGGCGCCACCACTAGCTAGAATTTTTTTAAAAATTTATTTATTTACAAAAATAGCCTTCCCCTTTCATGAAAAGATGTGACTTTTATGAAAAATTGTGACTTTTATAAAGAGCTACGACTTTTATGAAGAGTTACAACTTTTATGAAAAATTGTGACTTTTATGAAAGGTTGTGACCTTTTCGAAGGGTTGCAACTTTTCCAAAGAGTTGTGATATTTTCGATAAGACACAATAAACATTTATTCACACTACTCTTTTTTGTCTATAACTAGAGGGATTTCCTCTCATTTTAAAACAACGAGAATTCTGAACTTCTTCTTCTTCTGCACAATTAAATATTCGTGTACTTTGCTCATGTTGAATGGCTCACTGACACTATTATTTTTGGATCAATACACTTGTGAATAGAATCGTTCTATCCTGAGAGGATCGTACTAGAGGGGAAATAATTTCTTTAAGAGGACATTGTACAGTCAGTTGGCTGAATTTTTTTCTTTCTGTTTCATTCTATTGTTATAGATCATGGTATATTTTTTTACAGTCATTAATTTATGCTTATGATATTAATTGTTGTTTTTTAGTACATTTTTTAAACTTTGTTGTTTATGTTTCTGCAAAGTTATTGTTATAAGTATTTGTTAGTACACACATTTTTTTATAGTTATTAATTTATGCTTATGATATTAATTGTTGTTTTTGAGTATATGTTTTAAACTTTGTTGTTTATGTTTCTGCAAAATTATTGTTATAAATATTTGTTAGTACAGATAAAGATTATTTATTTATTAGAAAATTTAATATCTCATGTTGATGTTCATCTAATTTCCCAAAAATATCAAATAGTAACACTTCCTGGAGGAAAAATGATAAATTATAAAATCAAATTAAAGATGATTGATTGAAGGATAACTGATAAGATATTATAATTATCATTTTCCTTTACATTATTAATGTTCGTTACTACGTAATCTTGTATGTAAGATAATATAGTGTTTTAATTTTAATGACGGATAGATTTTAAGTATTATTTTATAAATTCTGTGATATTAAATTCCCGCGCTGCACTAGTTTTGAATAAAACTTAAACCTTCTGAAAACTTAAAGCTTTTATGGCTGAATTCACAGTTCAAAATTTTAAGTTTGAATCCCACAACTACCTTATTTCTTCTTCTCCCCCCCCCCTCCCCCCATAATTCCTCACTTACCTAACCGTCTAATACGGGCCATACCCAATTTATAGTAATATTATAAGTCAATTTCTCACCCTTTTTTTCCAACTTGCTGCTGCATTATTTTATAGTATCGTTTTCCAAATTAAAATAAAAATATTCCGGTATCTTTCTTGACACCTCATTCGATCTAATTTCATGGAAAAACATGCAATTCACAAAAAACAAAAATACGTGACACTAACATCATGGATCAAATTAATATTCATAAAATCACATAATCATAGACAATGAAAAAATGAATCGCAGCCCTTTTTCAGTGGTCTAGAATTTCGCCTACTGATTCGGCAGAATCTAATAACTTTTGATTCAAATTATGTATTTATTTTTATTAAAAACATCACTTAATATGTGTAAATAATTTATCAAAAATCTAATAAATTGTCTTTTCTAAAATTTAAAACTCATAAATTCAAAATTCCAGCTCCACCTCTACTCAAAAACTAGAAATAATTGGTGCTGGGGTGTGTGTGGGGGGGAGGGCGGGGGGGGGGGGGTTATTTTAAGTTCTATATATATATAT
>JAJOOH010003611.1:0-42739 GCA_029582605.1 Solanum gracilifrons | reverse complement strand
CCCCCCCCCCCCCCCCCCCCCCCCCCCCCCCCCCCCCCCCCCCCCCCCCCCCCAACCAGTAAATAAGCGTGCAGGAATCACTCTTTAGTTAATTAAAGTGGCAAGACAGTTATTCATAATGCAGAAAATATTTTTGAAAGGATTTAATTAGGACACCAAATTTAAAGTAGCAGATTATGCAGAAAATAGCATATTAATGCGGAAGCAGAATACACTATTATGTGGTATTTATTTTAAGTGGCACTCAGTTTATTAGATATAGAATTTAATCAGTAGCTGATTTTAAGTGGCAAAACAGTTAATTACGATGAAGAAAATTAATTATTTTGAAGCAGATTTAACTGGGGTAGCCAATATTTAAAGTTTCATGCAGAAAATTATCATCAATTAATTTCAAGTGATAGGACAGTGTTAGAATGCAGAAAACAACTTTTTGAGCAATATTTAATCAGAGCAAATTGTTTTAGGCAGTTGAGCATGCTGGAAATAGTTAGTTGATTTTACTTTAAGTGGTAGAAAATGATTATTTGCATAAATCATTTGACAGTGAGCAGAAATATGCAACAAATTTATTCATATTAATTAACATGCTCGAAAAATTATCAGAATGCCTACGGACATGATTTCTAAGTAAAGAACATAGCCTATAGGCATGGTTTCTACACTCAAGTGACATATAAAGAAATATTTAAATCCTATAGGCATGCTTTCTAACTTTCACTTAGTAGATCAATTACTATACAACATTTAATCTAATTATTTCTCATACATAAGGATGATTCAAACAAAGCATGACACATGTAAAAGTTTTATTTTTATTATGGCACTGTTATATGCTAAAATGTCAATGACATATTCATTAATATAAACTAATAAGCAGAGGAAGATAATAGAGATTTAAACCAGAATTTAAGTAACCAATTTACCTAAATGGAAAATTATTAAACAATTAGGAAATAGTCGATCACAACCTATAGGCATGCTTCCTAACACCAGTAAGTTGCATTAAAGTAAACACGTAGCACATAGACCCCTCTCCTTAGACGATCCCCAAGTTATATCATATATATAAGGTTTAGAGAGTTATACAAAATATAACCAAACCGAAAAAAATTGAATAATAAACGACATAATACAATACAAAATAAACTACTAAACAAAATAATTGTAATCTGGTATCCTGCCCTAGGCGACTCTTCATGTCTTGAACTTTATTTTCAACCCTGCTAAACATAATATACCAAAAACAAGATCATAGAATAACAATTACATAGATAGAAATGCAAAAGTTATTCACAGCGAACAGACTGATTTCAAACAAGTCAGAGAACATATAATATCACACAATGAGAAAGATGGGATAAGGAAACTAATCCAGATGTTTTTTTTATTTCAAACAATATAACAAAATTTAAAAATATGAAACTAAATTTAAACTTATGGAAAGCAACTAACCAATTAGGCTTTATCAGCAATGAAGTACTTAGCAGGATCTCAAAACCACAACAGTAACACAACAAAAGAAAGCTGAAAGTTTACCAGAAATCTTGTTCTTTTAAAGAGTAGAGAGTATTGAATTCTTAATGTATGTAGTTATGGAAATAGTCCCTATGTTTTTACCGTGAGCTATAAGGAATTGTGAGCCTCATTTATATACTAAAGAGCGGGCACAACATAAAAGGAAAAGAGTTAATTTGGAGCAATTAGAGACATTCTTTCCTTAAACTAAGCAAAAATCAACAAAAATCATTTTACCTAAAACGAAATTACCTTTACCAAATTATCACAAGTAAGAATCAATTCAACTTTAACTAGGTAACAATAATAAATTAGCATTAGTAAATAAATAATAAGGAGAATTTACCTTACCAAGAGCCACAAAATTTTTCCAGATTCACTTTAGCATCAAATAATTAAAATTATGCAAAAATCAATCAATCAAATTATACGCTAATTTTACATAGTTTGTAGCAAGAATCTTTTATTTTATTACCATAACTAAAGGAAATTTAAACAGTAACAGGATCATTAAAGAGGCAATCACTTATTTTCAGCACAAATTACAATAATTAAGGAGCAAATTCTATTATCGAATCTTAACAAAATTAACCTAAGAACACCCAATTTGAAAACAAAGCATATTACAGGGATAGTTGAGATTCTAATAGAAAATTTTACAACAATTCGAATTCAGACTATGTTTAAAATAAAAGGGTGACTTTATAAAATTAGCAAGCCTTAACAACTCATAATATCAAAAATCACAAAGGAACTGATTCATGATTGAGATGAAATTGCTTAAGCATTAATAATTATTCATAATAACACAAACATGCAAGATCATATATTTCATAATAAAATAGAGAAATCATATATTCGAATAAGGAGAACGAACCTGGACGGATCCGAGAAGATCCATCATTTACCATATCAAATCCTTAATTTTAGAGTCGACCCAACCTTGACTTTACCGAAATACACTGACCGTAGTTTTGCTGGTCGAGAATGTTTGGTGCTGCTCGTTGTTGTTCGCCGAAGCCCTCCTGGTCACTAGGATGCTCGCTGATTAGAGCTGCTGCTGATGTAGGAGTTCGCGAGGCGAGGGAGAAGAGAGGGGTGACGCTACCCGGCTATCGCGTTGCGGATATCGGAGTCATTGGTCGGCGTTGCCATTGGACAACAGTTTTCGCTGCTTGCTTCATCGGAAAAAAGAGGAGAGTAAGGGGGAAGAGAAGAGGTGGAGGGAGACGAGAGGGGCGACTGGAGTGTGCCTCATAATGGTTCTTTGCCGATTGCTGCTAGTTCTCGTTGGAGAAGACGGGTGAGAAAAGAGAGAGAGAGAGCATAACCGCTAGAGAGAGGGGAGAAAGAGAATGAAATTATTTTTTAGGGTTTTGGGTCTTTTGATTTAAATGGTAAGGTTTGGTCAAATGATCCCAACCGTTGATTTGAAAATTATAGACAATCATGATTTTCTCTAAAGGATGGACAGATTAGATTAAAAGATGGGATCTTAAATCAGATTGGATGGGATTTGGAATAGCCGAAATTGAAATAAAATTGGTTAGAATTGAAATGAAAGGGTGGTTACTATTGAAATGAAATTGGAATTGAATAGACTAGAATTGAAAGAAATTAGAATAGAATAGGCTAAAATTTAAACGATTTGGAGGAATATTAACGAAATGATATTCAATTAATAAGATACTACACTTATTGAAGTATTTTCATATAATTAAACACAATTATATTTAAAAAAACATTTAAATAAATAAGTAAAGTAATTATTTCGAATAATAACCATCGATAATAATTTAATAAAATAATTTAAAGGAGATAATAATTACAATAACTTTATAAATTATCAATACAAAAATATATGATTATTTATACAAAAATATATTTTTAAAAATACGTGTTTAATCGAATAGCAATTCTGCAAAGGTTACAGGTCGGTCAAAATTGGGTGTCAACAATGAGGTAAACCTGTAATGAAGTTCATGTTTTTCACTTCTCACTTCCATGTAGGAATGTTAATCTCTTGAGGCATACCTCCTAGTTTCTGGTGTTCTACCTTAAAATGTTGATAATTAAGACTTCCCGTAGATCATGGTACATCTTAGTGGCACCTGGATGAATGGAATACCTGTAGTTAGGAGCTTCTGTAAGGATCTTCTCCCTCAACTCACCCTTATTAGGAACACATAGCGACCCTGGTAATGAAGTACACCATCTCTTCTTTGGGAGAAAACCTGAACTTTCTGCTGATGAAGTGCACCCTTTAACTGAAGCAATATAGGATCATTATCCTGTTTTTCCTTAACCTCCTATACAAATGAAGATTCTGATCCATTCTGAGCTGTCACCCCACTATCTTATGTGTCCGTAAGACGAAATACTGAGCGAGCAAGCCGGTGAACATCTTTGGCTAGCTCTTTCCTTTATTTTTCAACATGTGCTACACTGCCCATACACAATCTGTTGAGAGCATCAGCTACTACATTGGCCTTACAAGGATGGTAAAACGCATAGATGTCATAGTCTTTGAGGAATTCAAGCTATCTCCTCTGACGAAGATTCAACTCTTTCTGTGTGAACACATACTGGAGTCTCTTATGATCTGTGAAGACATCAACATGAACCCCATACAAGTAGTGTCTCAAAATCTTTAGGGCAAATACTACGGCTGCATGCTTGAGGTCATGAGTCGGGTAGTTCTTCTCATGAACCTTAAGTTGTGTAGAAGGATAAGCTATGACCTTACCTCACTGCATCAACACACAACCTAGGCCGACCCTTGATGCATTGAAATAAATCACGCACATAACCGTCTGAACCATCTGGTAGAGTGAAGACATGAGCCTTAGTCAACCTAGTCTTCAATTTTGAGAAGCTTTTCTCACATTTATCTGACCAGTAAAGCTTAACCTTTTTCTAAGTCGACTTGGTCAATGGGGAAGCTATGGATGAAAATCCTTCGACAAATATCCTGTAATAACCGGCCAAACCCAAGAAACTTCTTATATCATTTTGAGAGGTGGGCCTAGGCCAGTGTTGTACTGCCTCAATTTTATGAGAATCTACTCGGATTCCTTCGCTAAATACCACATGACCAAGGAAAGCAACAAACTGTAACCAGAATTCACATTTGCTGAACTTAGTGAATAGCTGGCGATCCTTTTGAGTTTGAAGGACCACTCTCAGATGATTCACATGCTCCTCCTCATTCCAAGAATAAATTATGATATCATCAATAAATATGATGACGAACAAGTCCAAATACTATTTGAACACCCTGTTCATTAAGCTCATGAAAGCTGCAGGAGCATTTGTTAGTCTGAAAGACATAACTACAAATTCAAAGTGACCATACGGAGTTTTGAAAGTTGTCTTCGGAATGTCACTATTTCTGACTCTGGCTGATGATAGCCGCACCCGAGAACTATCTTAGAAAAGCAACTAGCACCCTAAAGTTGGTCGAACAAGTCATCAATCCTGGGATACATATTCTTTATTGTGACTTTGTTGAACTGTAGTTAGTTAATGCACATTCTGAGAGAACCATCTTTCTTTTTCATGAACAACATTGTAGCACCCCATGGAGATATACTAGGTCTAATGAAGCCCTTATCTAGAAGGTCTTTCAACTGATCTTTCAATTCCTGAAGCTCGGCTGGAGCCATTATGTAAGGAAGATTCGAAATAGGTTGGCTATCTAGAAGGAGAACTATTCTAAAATCGGTTTACCTTTAAGAAGGAACTACGGGAAGATCTTCTAGAAACACTTCTGGAAACCCATTTACTACTCGGATCTGCTGTGGTAACTTTATGAGACTTTGACATAGCAATTTATGTATGCCCAGCTGGCTATAACTAGGTCCCCAACTGGAGTAGAGACTGAAAAGGGTTTTGAGAGATTTTTTGGACCGACACCGAAGTTTACTACTATATAGGGTGTTACAAAAGACAATGTAGCCTCTGGATCTAACAATGCATAAGCTTCAAAATAAAAGACTCGTAACGTACCAATGATCAAATCAGGAGAATCTTAACTTTACAAGATCTGCTGAGGTGACTTTCTGAGAGACTGACTGGGAAATTTATGTATACCCGTCTAGCTATAACTGGGTGACCAACTGGAGTAGAGACTGAGAAGGGTTCTGAGATAGTTTCTGGACTAACACCGAAGTTTACCTCTATATAGGAAGTTACAAAAGACAATGTAGCCTCTAGATCTAAAAATGCATAAACTTCCAAATGAAAGACTCATAACGTAACACTGACCACATCAGGAGAATATTCATTGACCTAGCGAGCCTGGACAACATACAACCTGTTCTGGCGCTGTCCGCCACTTGTACTAGATGAAACACCCTGCTGAGTTGTGCGACCTGCCGGTGTTGTTGGAGCTGTAGACTAAGCCCTATTGTTGTAACCTTCTTCTCCCTGCCTGGCAGAAGGGCAATATTTCAACATTAGGCCAGATTGACAACACCCAAAGAACCCTTCCTGTCTTGCAAGACACTCGCTCGGATGGTTCTTACCACACTTTGGACAAGTTGGGAAAGTCCTGCTGCCTGAATTACTCCCCTGAGACTTAGCGCCTCATGCCCTACCTTTTTTATCTTGTCGAAACTTAAGTGATGGAGCACTAGTTGATGAGGGTGTTGGGGCTTTAAACTTCTGCTGAAACTGTGAGCGATTTCCACTACCTGATTTCTGCTGATCGAATTCATATTTCCCTGTTCTAGCCTTCTTGTTGTCCTTATCCATTTCCCTAAGCTTATCTCCCTCAACTTGTTGAGCATGAGTCATAAGCCTAGAGATGTTCATATCCTCTATTAACATATCATTCCTGCACTCTATCGTCACCAAGTCGGATACACCGAACATAAAATTACTCATTTATGCCCTTGAATCGGCAACCATCTGTGGAGCATACAATGAGAGTTGCGTGAACTTAAGTCAGTATTCTTGGACTGACATGGTACCCTGCTTCAAATTCGTAAACTCTTGTGCCTTAGCTTCTCTCAACTACCTTGGAAAGAACCTGTCCAAAAAACCTCCACTGAAATACTCCCAAGTCACAAGAGCTGCATCCGCACCCTTGTTTTCTTTCCACTGAGTGAACCAAATGTGAGCTGCATCCCTAAGCTTGTAGGATGCCAACTCCACCTTATCATTACTAGTCACTTGCATCACTCAAAAAATTTTCCTAACCTCATTACTGAAGTTTTGTGAGTCCTTACCAACCTGCAACCCTAAAAAATCAGGCGGATTCATCCGAACAAAATATTGGACCCTAGTTGCAGCTAATCGACCATTAGTGTTAGTAGGAACTAGGGCCTACTGATTGTTCTAATTGGCCACACTCTGAGCCAAGAGTTGGATCGTATTCTGAAATTCTGCATTTGTAACGTCATGATTCAGGATTGGTGGAACTACGTTAGCATTGTGTGCATTAGCATTCCGTGTGTAAGCTCTATGAGGAGGAATGATCTGAAACACACAACGATAGATTAGAAAGGAGATCATACCCACAAACGATAAGAGTACAAAGAAAGTGAAGTTTTTCTTAAACACTTCGTAACCTCCATCTGATAGATGTGGTGCACTTCACACACATTAAAGAGACTATACTTAGTCCAGCTTTCAGCCATCTTAGGATTCTTAAATATAATGCTCTGATACCAAGATTATCACGCCCCGAGGCTACCCACTGACATAACCTCTAACTGAGTAGAGTTGTTGGGACATCCCCCAGCTAAGTCTACTTAATTGAAACTGAAATATAAAAGACTAAAATAAAAGCATGTCTATTGTCATCGACGTATGAGGACTCACCATCGAAGTTGTTGAATGCTAACCGAGAATCGATCTAAGCGCATTTTGAATGTTGAGTACCTAACCCTACATCATGAAAGGATGTAGCGCATAGTATGTGTCAATACTTGGAACGACTGAGCATACAAGATATAGCCAATAGCTGAACACAATATACATACTAAATAAAGCATAACTAAGCAAATGACATAATTTGAGCAGAATGTATATATATGCTGAATTATAACTGGAAACTAAGCTAAATGCAATGACCAAGTGCTAATCATGAACATAACATGCTGAGACTTAATATTGATGTATAAACTGAAAACGTAGTCAAATGCACTAAAGTCTAACTGTGGGAGCTACTATTAACTGAAATATAACCACTTGAGCTAAACGTGGAGTCTGATGTACACGCATCATTGAGAAGACCCAATATACCTTGCCATGGGTATAAAGGCATGGCTTGCGTGATCACTAAATCTGGTGCCCACAGAGGGGATTTATACCCCTACGGGGGAACGTAGTTCTGGGACTATGAGGGTACGCTGAACCCTAGTCCAACTCGGTGCTAATCCTACTTCCAACTGGAAATGTGTCTGACACAACATAACTGAATTAATGGATAGCTCAATATTCGGATATGCAAATAAATAATACACCATTTAAGTATTGACAATTTAACATTCAAAAACTAGAGCATGGTTATATGTTTAACTGACCTAGCAGTATAATTCATGAACTAAGAGAATTCATACAACTAGGGTTCTGAGTTACGTATAAAGAACTAAGCAACCTTTCCAAGGAAAACAAGCTATTTCAATTGAGGAAATTATAACAACTAAATCACTAAAATTTCTAAGGTTTTAGAAACCTTAGGTCTAAACAAGATATAGAGAATCAAGAAATTTACTGAATTCTAGGGACCTAGTGCATTAAAGGAACCCATTAGTGAAATCCCACTTACCTGGTGATGAAATTTATAGAGAAATCCTTCAATTTTGGGGTTGGAACTAAAGAAAACCTACTACGTGTTCTTGACAGGGCTATCGACTTTTCTCTCCTTTTTAGCTCTAATTTCGATGAGTTTTGGTGAATAATGATTTTGGTTATGTTATGACTAGGTTATTAGGCTTAAATTGATTAAAATGACGTAGTTAAATGCCCAAAACATAGGGGAAAAGACCAAAATGAGCAGAATGTATATATATGCCGAAAAAGGGTCAAAATTGCCTCTGAACTATGCGAAATAGACCACTTATACCGTCCATTACATTTTGGGATAAAAAATGCCCCTGTTGTTATCCTAAAGGACCACAAATACCCTCAAGAGTTAACACCCCAAATTTTTATTGACATGGCAAGCGACGTGGGACTAATCCTTCTAGCTAGTGTTGCCAACTAGGATTCACTACAAAAGAACTAGATATTTAGCGGCGACAACAGTCGCCACAAAAGCCAAGAAAATCGTCACTAAAAGTTTTTAACTTTAAATTTTAATTTTGTATTTTTTTTCTTTATTGTTTTTAAAATACAAAAAATGATATTGATTAAGTAGGAGTGTGAAGACACTGTATGTTTTATTTTTATGTCATATGTAAATTTATAAAATGTACAATGATGCATTATATAGTAGGAGATTTGAATCAAGAAGTAATTTTGATGATTTTTCGTAATAATATTGGATGTTTTTAATATTGATATTGCAAGTTATTTATTTTAGAAAATTAGGTTGCTATCGAAAATAGATTATCATATTTTTTTGTTGAAAAAATTGGTTTGACTAGCGAATGGTTGTTTTAGCGTTAGTCGCCACTAAAAATCACTCATAACATTTAGTGGCAATATTTGGGGAATTTGTGGTGACTTTGTCGGCACTAAAGGTCAAGTTCTTTTGTAGTGAATCTTAGTTTGCAACTCTTAGGGTGGAGGGATTAGTCCTATGTCGCTTGCCACTCACTAAAAATTTGGGGTGTTAACTCTTGAGGGTATTTGGGGTCTCCTGGGATAATGACGGGGGTATTTTTGATCCCAAAATGTAATGTAGGGTATAAGTGGTCTATTTCGCATATTTCAGGGGCAATTTTGACCCTTTTCCGTATATATGCTGAATTATAACTAGAAACTAACCTAAATGAAATGACCAAGTGCTAATCAGGAACATAACATGCTGAGACTTAATACTGATGTATAAATTGAAAACCTAGTTAAATGCACTAAAGAGTGACTGTGGGAGCTACTATTAACCTACATAAAACCACTTGAGCTAAACGTGGACTTTGATGTACACGCCACATCGAGAAGACCCAATATACCTAGGCTTGGGTATAAAGGCATGGCTGGCGTGATCACTAAATCTGATGCCCACCAAGAGGATTTATACCCCTACGGGGGCACGTAGTTTTCGGACTATGATGGTACACTGAACCCTAGTCCAACTCAGTGCTAAGCCTACTCCCAACTGGGAATGTGTATGGCACAACATAACTGAATTAATGGATAGCTCAATATTCGGATTTGCAAATCAAGAATGCACCATTTAAGTACTGACAATGTAACATTCAAAAACTGGAGCATGGTTATATGTTTAACTTACCTAGGAGTATAATTCATGAACTAACATAATTCATACAATTAAGGTTCTGAGTTACGTATAAAGAACTAAGCAACCTTTCCAAGGAAAACAAGCTATTTCGACTAAGGAAACTATAACAACTAAATCACAACAAATTTAAAGGTTTTAGAAACCCTAGGAATAAACAAGATATAGAGAATGAAGAATGTTACTGAATTCTAGGGACCTAGAGTATTAAATGAACCTACTAGTGAAATCCCACATACCTGGTGATGAATTTTACAGAGAAATGCTTCGATTTTGGGGTTGGAACTGAAGAAAACCTGCTTCGTGTTCTTGAGAGGGATGTCGACTTTTCTCTCCTTTTTAGCTCTAATTTCGATAAGTTTTGGTGAATAATGATTTTGGTTATGTTCTGACTAGGTTATTAGGCTTAAATTGAGTAAAACAACGAAGTTTAAATGCTCAAAACATAGGGGAAAAGACCAAAATGACCCTGACTTAAAATATAACGGAGGCCTAGCATGGTGCCACTGACGGACCGACAAAGGGACCATGGCCCGTCAAGTGGGTCGTAGAATCTTAAACAGTGACTACTGGTTCTGGGAGGTCCCTTTCATGAGCCATACCACGGCCCATGTGGAGGACCACAGATCGTGAAGGCCACTGTGTTCCTTCACTTGGGTTGGGGATCTGCTTGCTCAGGATAACGGACGTCACGACGACCCTTCATCAAAACCACGGCCTGTGGTGGGCTCCGTGGTCTGAGGCCTGAGCTACGGTTAGTTCTTCCTAACCTCCACGAGCCTTCCCACGACTCGTGTGGTGGTCCACGGTCCGTGAAGCATCTCGTGGTCCACCACTTCTAGGTGGGTGTGAATCACGGTGAGGGTTATGAACCGTGGTCCTGATCACAACCAGTGAACCCCTCCGTAGTTCAACAGTTTCTGTTGCAAAGTAAAAGTATGATTTATGAGGTGTTACAATGACTGAAATCCCGGATAACAAAATAAACTAAGGTACAATTACACTCTTCAACTCATTTTTTGTAATTTTGTACACCTTTTCACTTATGTTGTACACTCTGTGACTACACGCAGTTGAGGCACGTGTATTCCAAAAAGTAATCCATTTTTTTAAAAAAAAAGGGTTCATGGGGGTAATAGGACCTTAGTTTAGTTAAAGTGTGTCATTGAGGCACGTGTAATCCAAAAAGGAGTCCATTTAAAAAAAAATGGATTCGGGGGAGGGGGGGGGGTAATAGAACCTTCGTTTAGTTAAAGTGTGTCTCTATGATTTTGGCGATAGTCTAGGGGTTACTTGTACCTTATCCCAAGGAATGAATAAACCAAATATGGAAAGAAATAATGTTTTCCTTTCAAGACAAGTAAAAGCATTTATTGTAAAATTTTGTCTATTCTTTTAGGAAAAATAAACTTGAAATAACGTAGGAAAATCAGGGCAAAACTCTAACACTTATAGCGATCCCAAGTGATTTATGATTTGATGTAGTGCCACGATGAAAATTCTAGAATTTGAAATTTATCCGAACTGACATCATCGTGCCATAGCAAGAATATTTCTGCTATGGAAATGTCACACCCCTAACTAGAAAGGGGCAGACATCAAGGATATACACAAGCACCTGCTAAATATCTTACTAATATCGTGCCAAAGCTGAACATTCATAAGCAACAAAATCTATACGAAGACACATACTAAAACATAGTTAACAAAAGGGCCGGTTGGGCTAGTTTACAACGGAAGCAAGACAAATTCTACGAATCCTCTAAAGAGTATGCCTCTGAGAATCTGATAACTAGTCGGGACAGGGCCCCACCATACCCATTCTGATATATGTACATACATAGCAAAATATAGGCTCTAAATATATGATAGCTCCAGGTAGTGGTGGAGCTTACCAACTGCTAAACTGGAAGTCTCTAGTCTACTGAAAATGCTTGTTGTCCTGACCACCTGAGCGTGTAGTCATACAAATGAAATGCCAAAATAATAGGGACATCAGTACATACAAAACATGTACTGGTATATAAAGCAAACTTAATAACAAGAAGACATCAAATATCATGATAGGCAAATTTGAGCATGTGTATGTAGAAGACATAATCCGTAACTAGAATTGTGACCAACCTCAATGGTCCTCATCGAACGTTTCATGGCTTAGTAATTTATATATACATAATCCCTATAATTTGCCTAAGTGATATCTTTACTTCATTATATCGCTTCTTTGCTCTATGTAAAGCTAACTGTTAGGGAATCACATTATGGCGTACTGGTGGTGATTTGTGAACCTTGTATGGCATCTGTAGCCCACTGTCACGACCAAGCGTGAAATTTCATTGTCTGGTACTGAGGTATATCAAGGTACGCCCCAGGGCTCCTATATGGTCTGCCCAAAGGCTTGTATCAGTCTGGTGAATCTACAACGGAAAATTCCAGCTGACTATATCTTAATTTTTTGCACATAGTAGTGTCACACGTAGTTGCCCTAAATATACCCACCCTACGGTGCAGAGTAGTCTATAATCTCAACTGCTTGCAATTATTTATAATAATTAATTCCTTAATCACATAGCTCGTGATACAATTCGTGATTACATTCTTTTTCTTGAGAATCATATATCTTGTGACCTATGCACTTACGAACAGTCTGTGGGTGGTTGCTTTCTTTAAATTAATGCAACATGTACACCGCTAACTTCTAAGAGTTCCAACTGTAAACAAATGTAGTTGTGTGAAACATATTCCTTCCTTGAAGAGTACTATAACTCTATAGGTTTAGGACCCAACATGAGAGGGTTTATAAAAGTGGATAACTTTCTTTCAAATATCATAGAATCTATAGTGACATTTATCGGAAGAACATGCGAGTTTAGGTCGTACCTTAAGGGCAAAAGATGTTTTAGCTTTACATACCTTAATTTGGGACTTATTATCTTACATCGTCAAACTCCTTTGCTGAAAAGTTTATCTATAACATAAAATAATAAAAGGATAGTATAAGAAATTAATCAAGAGTCACAACAGTGCCAAAAACACAATTTTGGTTCGCGAGCAACAATCTCAACAATTACCATAGATAAGTGGTGTATCACCACACCCTTCTCTTTCTCTACTTTCCAAGTAGGTTTATGATTTATTTACATGTTCAGTATTACTCCTCATTCTTTAACCATAAAGAACCACCCCCCTTAATCAACCACACTTAACATAAAAGTAAAACTCATGGCCTCCGATCACCTTCCCACCATTTCCTTGTTAACGATGTCAAATTCCTTTATAAGCTCATAGTTTAAGTTGGTAGAGAAATAATGCAATAAATTAAAATAATAGGAGCTCATATAACCAGCTACAACATATTCCTAGCGACTTAGGAATTTCATCAAACAGTTGGTGAGCGATAAAGTTTCAAGATATATAAAAGTCGCGTTCTCTATACCTCGCCTTCCGTTTTAATGTAACCAGCTTACTTCCCCAATACAATACCATTAACCCCTTATTTGGTGAAAACAATAGCCAGCACAACCTTCTACAAACTCCCTCCTCACCAAAGCATCAAATGCAATGGGTAAAAATTGGACTCACGGCTTCATATCACCATCCCGTGAGTCCTACCCGTAAATTATACTTAAAGCATCCTTGAAATACTATTTATGAAGATAGCAGAGGATTCATACCTATATATCAAAGAAAAGCAGCCCCTGCCCTTCTTTATTCTCCAAGAACAATACTTTTTCCTTGAAGAAAACATTTAGCTAAGTATATCTATATGTCTATGGAGAAGAAGACACTTGATTCTTGAAGAAACCAACTTACCTTAAGCTTTGGTAGATTGAGGATGACAAGAACTTGAAGAAATAAGTTGAAACCAGTCCTAACACGTTCTTGAGTATATGAGAAAGTATATCCTAAACTTTTAATATAAAAACCACAAGTTTGGCGTACTTTCTTTAAAGTGCCACATGTCCCGCAGTGATTGGGTAATGCGCGCGTCTATCGTAGAATGACCATAACTATTTACTCCAATATCGTTTTAACGAGCGGTTTGTTTTGTTGAAACTAGACTCAAATACCTTCAAATGGATAGGTAGTACGCTCTCCAACTCGTTAGATATTAGGAGATATCCTTGTTCAAAATCAGATGAGAAATGAGATCATTTGTAGTATTCCTCCACAATGAATCTTTAAGCTTTAATCTTTTCTTTAATGATCTCTTTGACCTAAAACTTTTGCTTAACCCTTCAAATGACTAAATATAAGTGTTATATGGTATGCTTAACCATTTTCAATGATATACCTCCCCCGATATCACATCTATGCATTGGTGTTTACGAGTCGCAAATGTATTTTAAGTTACGGGGTATTAAATTAAAACCCTTTGGATCATTCTTCCTCAAATTAATTTAAAAATAATTGGCGGAGTTTCCTTTGTAAACAAGTCTATCCAAAACCTGTCATCCAACAAAACTATACACACAATGTTTCACAGAGCATCACCACATAATAATATGCAACAGATATTCACTAGGTTCTGCTTGGCCTTATACGAATTGAAACTACACTAACTAATATAATATACCTTATACTATGGATGTTTCAACTCTGAGGAAAATGTGGTGTATATATCAAGTACCTGAACATATAACATAAAATAAAGCAGTACTATAAAGTACAGGCAAAACAAATACTCAAATGAGAGGAGTTATGACTTTAAGAACCTTTGTGTGGCTACTGAAATAAGTGGGGATACTTGTCCCTCATGTCAGCCTTTGCTTCCCATGTGGCTTTTTCTATATTATGACTTCTCCAAAGTACCTTGACTGATGCTACGTCTTTTGTCCTCAACTTCCTGACCTGTCGGTCCAATATTGTCACTAGGACCTCCGCATAAGATAAGTGTTTTGAGCATTCCATACCTTCTATGGGAATAACCTGTGTAGGTTCTCCCAAGCATTTGTGTAACATCGACACATGGAAGACCGAGTATACTGCAGCTAGTTCTCGAGGCAAATCCACCTCATAGGCTACTTGGCCAACTCTACGTATAACTTTATGTGGCCCAATATACCTGGGGCTAAACATACCTTTCCTCTCAAATCTCATAACGCCCTCCATAGGGGATACCTTTAAAAATAACCAGTCATCAGCCTAGAATTATATGTCTCTACAGTGTATGTCTGCATATGATTTTTGTCAGTTCTGAGCCATTTTCAGTCGCTCTTTTATCAACTTAACTCTTTCAACGGCTTGGTGAACAAGGTCTTGTCCTAATATTTGAGTTTCACCTACTTCAAACCAACCAATAGACGATCTACACCGACGCCCATAGAAGTCCTCAAAAGGAGTCATTCCAATCCTTGAATGATAACTATTGTTGTAGGCCAATTCTATCAAGGGCATATGATCATCCCAATTACCTTTAAAATCTAAAATACATGCTCTTAACTTATCTTTGAGTGTTTAAATAGTGCGTTTGGCTTCGCCGTCTATTTGCGGGTTAAATGTAGTGCTAAGGTTCACCTGTGTGCCCAAACTCTTTTGGAATGATCTCCAGAAATATGTCGTAAATTGGGCACCCCTATCTGAAATAATAGATAGTGGAGTCCCATGCATGAAAAAAACTTCCCTGACATATATCTTGGCATATTCTTCGATTGTACTGCTGGATTTAACTGGAAAGAAGTGGGTTGATTTCGTCAACCGATCAATGATCACCCAAATGGAATCATGTCTCTTAAAAGAGAAAGGCAAACCTGTAATGAAATCCATATTAATAGCCTCCCATTTCCATATTGGAATCTTCATAGTCTGAGCTAGGCCACTGGGCCTCTGATGTTCTGCTTTAACTTGTTGGCAATTGGAGCATTATGTCACGTATTCCGTAATATTCCTTTTCATGTCATTCCACCAGTAAACCTCTTTAAGGTCATGATACATCTTTGTGGAGACTGGATGAATTGAGTATCAGGATCAATGTGCTTTATCCATGATTTTCTGCCTTAACCCATATATATTTGGAACACACAGTCTGCCTTGGCATCTCAAGGTGCCATCTTCTGCTAAATTGAATGCAGTACATCGGTGCTCACGAATCCCTTCTCGATACTGTATAAATATTGGATCGTCATACTATTTATCTTTCACCAATGCCACTAATGATGATTCGGTAGTATTCTGCACGACTATGCCTCCATCTTCGGCTTAAGAAGTCGGACTCCTAATCTATCTAATTTGTGAACATGTCGTACTACTTCATGTTGTACACACGGTAAATGTACTAGACTTCCCCACAGATATTCAACTAAGAGCATCTCTTACCACGTTAGCGTTACCTGGGTGGTAGAGAATGTCCACATCATAGTCCTTCAACAACTCCGGCCAGTTTCTCTGTCTGATATTCATATCTTTTTGCTCGAAAAGATATTGGAGACTCTTATGATCTGTAAATATATCAACATATACCCCATGCAAATAGTGTCACCAAATCTTAAGCGCAAGTACCACTGCAGCAAGCTCCAAATCATGATTGAGGTAGTTTTGTTCGTGTTTCTTCAATTGTCGAGAAGCGTATGCTATCACCTTCCCTAGCTGCATTAAGACGCACCCTTGGCCAATTCCTGAAGCATCACTATAAACTACATACCCTTCTGTACCCTCTAGGAAGGCCAATACTGGCGCCTTAGTCAATCTATCTTTCAACTCTTGGAAGCTTTTCTCACATTCATTGGACCACTAGCAATTCATTGCCTTTTGCGTCAACTTGGTAAATGGTGCAGAAATAGAGGAGAATCCATCTACTAACATACGATAATATCCAGCAAGTCCCAAGAAACTACGCATCTCCATCAGAGTAGTAGGTCGAGGCCAACTCTTTACAGCCTCAATCTTTTGGGAGTCTACTGTAATGCCTTCTTTAGAGACCACCTGGCCAAGAAAACCCACATAATTCATCCAAAATTCACATTCCGAGAACTTGGCATATAGTTGGTGCTCTCTGAGTGTTTGTAGGACAGTTCTCAAGTGATTTGCATGTTCTCTGGCATCATGTGAATATATCAACATGTCATCTATAAATACAATCACATACATATCAAGAAAGGATTTGAAAACCCTATTCATCATATCCATACAGGTTGCTGGAGCATTTGTTAGTCCAAATGACATGACAAGGAACTCAAAGTGTCTATATCTCATTCGGAAGGCTGTTTTGGGAATATATACTTCTCGAATCTTTAGCTGATGATATCCATATCTCAAGTTAATCTTTGAAAAGAACTTAGCTCCTTGCAATTGATCAAATGGGTCATCTTTCCTTGGAAGGGGATATTTGTTCTTTATTGTCACTTTATTAAGCTATCTGTAATCTATACACATCCGCATCATTCCATCCTTCTTGTGTACAAATAGTACTGGAGCACCCCTAGGCGATATGCTATGGGGAATGAAACCTTTGTCAAGCAAATTTTTCAGCTACTCCTTTAGCTATTTCAATTTTGCTGGCGCCATTCTATAAGGCGGAATGGATATAGGTTGGGTACCAGGATCTACGTCAATACCAAAATAAATCTCTCTAATTGGAGGTAGTCCAGGAAGTTCGTCTGGAAACACATCTGGATATTCATTCACAACGAGCAGAAAATGCAGAATTGCCATCTGTTTCTCAGCTTGAAGGTCTCTTACATGGACAAGGTGATATAAACACCCTTTGTCTATAAAATTTTGTGCCTTAAGATAGGAAATAAACATTCCTCTAGGCATCATAGCATTACCCTTCCATTCTAGGATTGGCTTGCCCGGGAAATGGAATCGAGCAACTTTTGCTTGTATCAAGTGTTGCATAAGAAGATGATAACCAATCCATCCCCATAATGACATCAAAATCAACCATTTCTAGCTCTATAAAATTTGCCAATGTCTCACTGCCACATATTGTTACTAGGCACCCGTAATAGATCTTTCTAGCTATAACAGAGACTCCTACCGGAGTTGATACTGCAAATGGCTCATGTAATAAAATTGGCTCTACTCCAAAATTCATAGCAAAAAATGAAGTAACATATGATAGGGTAGCCCCTGGGTCTATCAATGCATATACATCATAAGAGAAAATAGATTAAGTACCTATAACCACATATGCCTCTGAATCCTGACAACCTACTAGTGCATACATCCCATTTGGGCCAGCTCCAGAACCAGATCCTCTACCCCAGCCTGCACCTCTCCTTACTAGTGTTTGAGGGCCACGTGGTGAATAAGGCGTTGATGTTGAAGATGCTCCTGCAGAGCCAGTATATTGTGGCATATCACTTCTACCCTCCACTCAAAGCTTCGGACAATCATGTATCTTATGACCCTCAACTCCACACCCATAGCAAGCAGTAGATCCATATCGACACTCTCTCAACTGAGATCGGCCATACTGCCTGCAAGTAGGTCTAGGCGGTGTCCTCGACTAGTACCTCTCTGATAGTGGGGATTAGATGCCCTCGAGGTCAGAGTCTCCTTCTGCCTGGGTCTCGATGACTTTGCTGGGGAACTAGCAGTTGAGCGGTCTAGTGATTGAGCCTGTCTGGGAGGACCTTTACTTGAGTAAGCTCTAGCATCTACCTAAAATATTCCGGCACTCCTAGCCCTCTTATTTTGTTCCCTATCTCTCTAAGCCCTACGAGTTTGTATGTGGTGTTCTGTTTGCTGAGCATGTGCCATAAGTCTTGCAATATCCATATCCCAGTTTAATGCAGCAATGGTGTAATAGCCAATCAAATAATCCCCAAGTCGACCAATGAAGTGATGCATCCTTGCATTTTTGTGTGCTAACCATCTCATGAGCAAATCTAGACAACTAAGTGAATCGCATGCAATACTCCCTGACGCTAAGGTTATTCTGTCGAAAGTTTAAAAATTCATCCACCCTCGTTTCCCTATGCTCTACTGGAAGAAAGTGCTCCATAAAGGCCTTAGAGAACTCCTTCCAAACTGCTGGAGGAGCATTTTGTCCCCTATAGTCTACCCACATCTCGTACCAAGCAATGGCGACATCTTCCAGCTGATTGGAGGCTAATTCAACTTCCTCGATCTCAGAGATATGCATAACCCTAATAATTTTTTAGATCTCATATATAAACTGTTGCGGGTCCTCTGTCAACTTAGATTCTGTGAATACTAGGGGATTCATATGGAGGAAATCACGTACTCTACATCTAGCTGCCTCTTCCTGAACCGTACTAGGTGTTGCTGCCTTTTCTCTTTTGATCTGAGCAGCTACCAACTGAGTGAGAAACTACATTAACCCTCTAAGATCTTGTTCTGAGGCACGTTGTGGCAGTAGAGGCGGTAAATGAACTACCATTGGTACTACAGAAGGTGTAGGAACTCCTGTAACTCCTTCTGTTATGGGAATATGAGGACCTCGAAGCATAGGACATGGAAAGCACTACTGACCACTAGTCTGATCACCTACTAGTTGGGGCTGCTCTAAAATGGATGCCTCCAGAGTAATACTAGCAATGGACCACGAGCGTTCTTTATCCTTGTCAGTACTAGATATGATCTAAATCACAAATGAAAAAAGAGTTTGAGTCAGAATTAACTTTCTATGACTTAGCTGTATCGCACTATCTAGATTATGAAACAAGTTCAAATTCCTAAATGGCCATGTAGTCCCTAAATTATAAATATGGCGCGCACTACATTTATAAGAAAGGTCCTACTAGACACGATTTCAGACTCCCTGGGACACTTGAACCTTGTGCTCTGATACTAAGTTTGTTACACTCCTAACTAGAAAGGGGCAGACATCAAGGATATACCCAAGCACCTGCTAAATGTCTTACTAATCTCACGCCAAAGCTGAAGATTAATAAGCAGTGGAACCTATATGAAGACACATACTAAATCATAGATAACAAAAGGGGACGTTGGGTACTTTACAACGGAAGAAATATTAAGTCTACGATGCCTCTAAAGATAATGCCTCTGAGAATCTGATAACTAGTTTGGACAGGGTTCCGATATACCCATTCTGATAAATGTACATGCGTAGCAAAATATACGCTCTAAATATCTTAAAGCTCCAGGTAAAGGTGAAGCTTACCAACTGTTAAACTGGAAGTCTCTAGTCTACTGAAAATGCTTGTTGTCCTGAGCACCCGAGCCTGTAGTGATAAAAATGAAACGCCAAAATACCAGTACATACAAAACATGTACTGGTATGAAAAGCAAACTGAATAACAAGTAGACATCAAATATCATGATAAGAAAAATTGAGAATGTGTATGTAGGAGACATAATCCGTAACTGGAATTGTGACCAACCTCAAGGGTCCTCATCGAAAGTTTCATGGCTTAGTCATTTCTATATACATAATCCCTATAATTTGCCTATGTAATATCTTTACTTCATTATATCGCTTCTTTGCTCTTTGTAAAGCACACTGTCATGGAATCACATTATGGACTACCAGCAGTGATTAGTGAACCCAGTATGGTATCTGTAGCCCACTTCACGACCACGCGTGAAATCTCATAGTCCGGTAACGAGGTCTACCAAGGTTTCCCCCCAGGGATCCTATATGGTCTACCCGCAGGTCTGTATCAGTCAGGTGAATCCACGATGGGAAATTCCAGCTGATTATATCTAAATTTTTTGTAAAGAGTAGCGTCGCACATAGTTTCCTTAAATATACCCACCCTACGCTACATAGTAGTCTACAATCTCAACAGCTTAAAATTATTTATAATAGTTAATTTATTAATCACATTGCTCGTGATATAATTCGTGATTACATTCTTTAGCTTGAGAATCATATATATTGCGACCTATGCACTTATGAACAGTCTGTGGCTGGTTGCTTTCTTTAAATTTATGCAACATGTACACCACTAACTTCTAAGAGTTCCAACTGTAGACAATTGTAGTTGTGTGAAACATATTGCTTCCTTGAAGAGTACTATAACTCTATAGGTTTAGGATTCAACATGAGAGGGTTTATAAAATAGGATAACTTTCTTTCAAGTATCATATAATCTATAGTTACATTTATCGGAAGAACATGTGAGTTTAGGTCGTGCCTTAAGGGCAAAAGAGGTTTTAGCTATACATACTTTAATTCGGGACTTGCTAGCTTACGTCGTCAAACTCCTTTTGCTGAAAACTTTATCTATAACATAAAATCATAAAAGGATAGTATAAGAAACTAATAAAGAGTAACAATAGTGTCAAAAACACAATAATGGTTCGCGAGTGATAATCTCAACAATTACCATAGATGAGTGGTGTATCACCACACCCTTCTCTTTCTCTACGTTCCAAGTAGGCTTATAACTTATTTACATGTTCAGTATTACTCCTCATCCTTTAACTATAAAGAACTATCCCCCTTCATCATCCACACATAACATAAAAGTAAAACTCATGGCCTCCGATCACCATCCCACCGGTTCCTTGTTATCGATGTCAAATTCCTTTATAAGCTCATAGTTTAAGTTGGTAGAAAGCTAATGCAATAAATTAAAATAATAGGAGCTCATATAACTAGCTAGAACATATTCCTAGCAACTTAGGAATTTCATCAAACACTTGGTCAGCGACAAAGTTTCAAGAACTATAATAGTCGCGTTCTCTATACCTCGCCTTCCGTTTTAATGTAACCAGCTTACTTCCCCAATACAATACCATTGACTCCTCATCTGGTAAAAAAAAAACAGCCAATACAACCTTCTACTAACTCCCTCCTCACCAAAACATCAAATACAATGGGTAAAACATGGATTCACGGCTTCCTATCACCATCTCGTGAGTCCTACCCGCAAATTATACATAATGCATCCTTGGAATACTATATATGAAGATAGAAGAGGATTCATACCTATATATCAAAGAAAAGCAGCCCCTGCCCTTCTTTATTCTCCAAGAACAATACTTTTTCCTTGAAGAAAACATTTAGCTAAGTATATCTATAGGTATATGGAGAGGAAGACACTTGATTCTTGTAGAAACCAACCTACGTTAAGCTTTGGTGGATTGAAGATGAGAAAACTTGAAGAAGTAAGTTGAAACTAGTCCTTACACGTTGTTAAGTATATGAGAAAGTATATCCCAAACTTCTAATATAAAAACAAAAAGTTTGGCCGACTTTCTCTAAAGTACCACATGTACCGCAGTGATTGGGCAGTGCGCGCGTCTATCGTAGAATGAACATAACTTTTTACTCCGATATCGTTTTAACGAGAAATTTGTTTTGTTGGAAACTAGACTAAAATACCATCAATTGGATAGGTAGTAGGCCCTATAAATATATATATATTAGGATATATGGTCATTGAAAGTCAGTTGAGAAATGAGATCAGTTGTAGTATTCCTCCACAATGAACCTTTAAGCTTTAATCTTTTTTTTAATGATATCTTTGACCTAAAACTTTTGTTTAACCCTTCAAATTACTAAATATAAGGGTTAGATGGTATGCTTAAGCATTTTCAAAGATATACCTCCCCCGATATTATATCTATGCATTGGTGTTTACGAGTCAAAAATGTATTTTAAGTTACGGGGTATTACATTTCCCCCCCCCCCTTTGCATCATTCGTCCTCAAATGATTTTGAAAAAAATTGGTAGAGTTTCCTTTGTAAACAGGTCTATCCAAAACCTGTCATCCAACAAAAATATACATACAATGTTTCACAGAGCATCACCACGTAATAATATGCAACGGATATTCACTAGGCTCTGCTTGGCCTTATACGAATTGAAATTACACTAACCAATATAATATACCTTATACTGTGGATGTTTCAACTCAGAAGAAAATGTGGTGTCTGTATCAAGTACAAGGCAAAACAGATACTCAAATGAGAGGAGTTATGACTTTAAGAACCTTTGTGTGGCTATTGAAATAAGTGGGGATAATTGGCCCTCATGTCACCCTCTGCTTCGCATGTGGCGTCTTCTATATTCTGACTTCTCCAAAGTTCCTTGACTGATGCTACGTCTTTTGTCCTCTGTCCTCAACTTACTGACCTATCAGTCCAATATTTCCACTAGGACCTCCTCATAAGATAAGTGTTTTGAGCATTCCATACCTTCTATGGAAATAACCTTTGTAGATTCTCCCAAGCATTTGCATAACATCGACACATTGAAGACCGGGTGTACTGCATCTAACTCTCGAGGCAAATCCACCTCATAGGCTACCTGCTAACTCTATGTATAACTTTATATGGCCCAATATACCTGGGGCTCAACTTACCTTTCCTCTCAAATCTCGTAACACCCTTCTAGGGGATACCTTCAAGAATAACCAGTCATCAACCTATAACTCTATATTTCTACGGCGTACGTCTGCATATGATTTTTGTCGATTCTGAGCCATTTTCAGTCGTTCTTTTATCAACTTAACTTTTTCAACGGCTTGGTGAACAAGGTCTGGTCCTAATATTTGAGTTTCACCTACTTCAAACCAACCAATAGGCGATTTGCACCGACGCCCATAGAGGTCTTCAAAAGGAGCCATGCCAATGCTTGAATGATAACTATTAATGTAGGCAAATTCTATCAAGGGCATATAATCATCCCAATTTCCTTTAATATCTAAAACACATGCTCTCAAAATATCTTTGAGTGTTTGAATAGTGCGTTCGGCTTGGCCGTCTATTTTGCAGGTGAAATGCAATGCTAAGGTTCCCCTGTGTGCCCAAACTCTTCTGGAATGATCTCCAGAAATGTGCCGTAAATTGGGCACCCCTATCTGAAATAATAGATAGTGGAGCCCCATGCAAGCGAACAACTTCCCTGACATGTAGCTTGGCATATTCTTCGACTGTGCTGCTGGATTTAACTGGAATGAAGTGGGCTGATTTCGTCAACCGATCAATCATCACCCAAATGGAATCATGTCTCTTAAAAGAGAAAGGCAAACCTGTAATGAAATCCATATTAATAGCCTCCCATTTCCATATTGGAATGTCCATAGTCTGAGCTAGTCCACCGAGTCTCTGATGTTGTGCTTTAACTTGTTGGCAATTGGAGCAGTGTGCCACGTATTCCACAATATTTCTTTTCATGGCATTACACCAGTAGACCTCCTTAAGGTCATGATACATCTTTGTGGAGCCTGGATGAATTGAGTATCGGGAACAATGTGCTTCATCCATGATTTTCTTCCTTAACCCATCTATATTTGGAACACATAGTCTATCTTGGCATCTCAAGGTGCCATCTTCTACTAAATTGAATGCAGTACTTTGGTGCTCACGAATCCCTTCTCGATACTGTAGAAATATTGGTTCGTCATACTATTTCTCTTTCAGCAATGCCACTAATGATGATTCGGCAGTATTCTGCATAACTGCGCCTCCATCTTCAGCTTCAAGAAGTCGGACTCCCAGGCTAGCTAATTTGTGAACATCTCGTACAACCTTATGTTGTACACATGGTAAATGTACTAGACATCCCACAGAATGTTGACTAAGAGCATCTGCTACCACGTTAGCTTAACCTGGGTGGTAGAGAATGTTCACATCATAGTCCTTCAGAAACTCTAGCCACCTTCTCTGCCTGATATTCAAATCTTTTTGCTTGAAAACATATTGGAGACTCTTATGATCTGTTAAAATATCAACATGTACCCCATACAACTAGTGTCGCCAAATATAAGGGCAATTACACTGCAGCAAGCTCCAAATCAGGAGTGGGGTAGTTTTGTTCGTGTTTCTTCAATTGTCGAGAAACAAAAGCTATCACCTTCCCTTGCTGCATTAAGACGCACCCTAGGCCAATCCATGTAGCATCACAATAAACTACATACCCTTTTGTACCCTCTGGTAAGGCCAATATTGGCGCCTTACTCAATCTATCTTTCAGCTTTTGGAAGCTTTTCTCACACGCATTGGACCACTAGAACTTCATTGCCTTTTACGTCAACTTTTTCAGTGGTGCAGAAATAGAGGAGATTCCATCTACAAACCTGCGGTAATATCCACCAAGTCCCAAGAAACTACGCACCTCCGTCTGAGTAGTAGGTCGAGGCCACCTCTTTACAACCTCAATATTTTGGGAGTCTACTCTAATGTCTTAATTAGAGACCACATGGCCAAGAAAACCCACATAATTCATCCACAATTCACATTTCGAGAACTTGGCATATAGTTGGTGCTCTCTGAGTGTTTGTAGGACAACTCTGAAGTGATTTGCATGTACTCTGGCATTATGTTAATTTATCAACATGCCATCTATAAATACAATCACATACAAAGAAAGAAAGGGATTGAAAACCCTATTCATCATATCCATAAAGGCTGCTGGAGCATTTGTTAGTCCAAATGGCATGACAAGGAACTCAAAAGTGTCCATATCTCGTTCGAAAGGCTGTTTTGGGAATATCTACTTCTCGAATCTTTATCTGATGATATCCAGATCTCAAGTCAATCTTTCAAAATTACTTAGCTCCTTGCAATTGATCAAATAGGTCATCTATCCTTGGAAGGGGATATTTGTTCTTTATCGTCACTTTATTAAGCTGTTTGTAATCTATACACATCCGCATCGTTCTATCCTTCTTGCGTACAAATAGTACTGGAACACCCCAACGAGAAATGATAGGGCGAATGAAACCTTTGTCAATCAAATCTTTTAGATGCTCCTTTAGCTCTTTCAGATCTGCTGGTGCCATTCTATAAGGCAGAATGGATATAAGCTGGGTACCAGGATCTACGTCAATACCAGAATCAATCTCTCTAATTGGGGGTAGTCTAGGAAGTTCGTCATGAAACACATCTAGATATACATTCACAATGAGTACAAATGAAGAGTTGCCATCTATTTCTCAGCTTGAAGGTCTCTTACATGGACAAGACGATATAAACACCCTTTGTCTATAAACTTTTGTGCCTTAAGAGATGAAAGAAACCTTCCTCTAGGCATCATAGCATTACCCTTCCATTCTAGGATTGGCTCGCCCGGGAAATGGAATCGAGCAACTTTGGCTCGGCTATCAACTGTTCCATAACAAGATGACAACCAATCCTTGCCCATAATGACATCAAAATCAACCATTTCTAGCTCTATCAAATTTGCCAATGTCTCACTGCCACATATTGTTACTAGGCACCCGTAATAGATCCTTCTAGCTATAACAGAGTCTCCTACCGGAGTTGATACTGCAAATGGCTCATGTAATAACTCTATTTCTACTCTAAATTTCTTAGCAAAAAATGGAGTAACATATGATAGGGTAGCCCCTGGGTCTATCAATTCATATTTATCATAAGAGAAGATAGATAAGGTACATGTAACCGCATTTGCCTCTGAAACCTGACGACATGCTAGGGCATACATCCGATTTGGGCCAGCTCCAGAACCAGATCCTTTACCCCTGCATGTACCTCTCCCTGCTGGTGGTTGAGGGCCACGTGATGAAGAAGGTGCCGATGTTGAGGATGCTCATGCAGAGCCAGTATATTGTGGCCTATCACTTCTACCCTCCACTCGAAGCTTCGGACAATCATGTATCTTATGACCCTCAACTCCACACCCATAGCAAGCGGTAGATCCATTTCGACACTCTCTCAAGTGAGTTCGGCCACACTACCTGCAGGTAGGTCGAGGCGGTTTCCTCGATTAGCACCTCTTTGATAGTGAGGATAAGGTGCCCTCGAGGTTTGATTTTGCTCCTTCCTGGGTCTCGATATTGTGCGGGGGAACTAGCAGTTGAGCAGTCTAGTAATTGAGCCTGTCTGGGAGGACCTCTACTAGTGTAACCTCTAGCATCTCCCTGAAATATTCTAGCACTCCTAGCCCACTTATTTTGTTCCCTATCTCTTTCAGCCCTACGATTTTGTATGTGGTCTTCTGTTTGCTGAGCAAGTGCCATAAGTCTTGCAATATACATATCCCGATTTAAAGCAGCAACGGTACAAAAACCAATCAAATGATCTCCAAGACCACCAATGAAGGGATGCATCCTTACATTTTTTGGGTACTAACCTTCGCAAGAGCAAATCTAGACAACTGACTGAATCGCATGCAATACTCCCTTACGCTAAGGTTATTCTGTCGAAAGTTTAAAAATTCATCAACCTTCGCTTCCCTAAGCTCTAGTAGAAGAAAGTGCTCCATAAAGGCCTTAGAGAACTCCTTCCAAACTGCTAGAGGAGCATTTTCCCTCCTAGAATCCACCCACATCTCGTACCAAGCAATTGCGGCATCTTTTAGTTGATAGGAGGCTAATTCAACTTCCTCGGTCTCAGAGATATGCATGACCCTAAGAATTTTGTTGATCTCATCTATAAACCGTTGTGGGTCCTCTGTCACCCTAGATCCTGTGAATACTAGGGGATTCATATGGAGTAAATCACGTACTCTGGATCCAGCTGCCTCTTCCTGAACCGTACTAGGTGTTGCTGCATTTTCTCTTTTGATCTGAGCAGCTACCAACTAAGTGAGCAACTGTATTGCCCCTCTAAGATCTTGCTCTGAGGCACCTGGTAGCGGTACATGCAGTAAATGAACTACCATTGGTACTACTGGACGTGTAGGAACTCCTGTGGCTCCTTCTGTCATGGGAATCTGAGGACCTCGAACCATAGGACCTGGCAAGCTCTACTAACCACTAGTCTGATCACCTACTAGTTGGGACTGCTCTAAAATAGATGCCTCATGAGTAATACTAGCAATGGACCTCGAGCCTTCTTTATCCTTGCCAGTACTAGATATGATCTGAATCACAAATGAAAAAAGAGTTTGAGTCAAAATTAACTTTCTATGACTTAGCTGTATCGCACGATCTATATTATGAAAGAAGGTCAAATTCCTAAATGCCCAAGTAGTCCCTAAATTATAAATATGGCGCGCAATACATTTATAAGAAAGGTCCTACTAGACACAGCTTCAAAGACTCCCTGGGACACTTGAACCTTGTGCTCTGATACCAAGTTTGTCACACCCCTAACTAGAAATGGGTAGACATCAAGGATATACACAAGCACCTGCAAAATATCTTACTAATCTCATGCCAAAGCTAATTATTCATAAGCAGTGGAACCTATCTAAAGACACATACTAAATCATAGATAACAAAAGGGAATGTTGGGCTACTTTAGAACGGAAGCAAGACTAAGTTTACGAATCCTCTAAAGAGTATGCCTCTAAGAATCTGATAACTAGTCGGGACAGGGCCCCAACATACCCATTCTGATATATGTAAATACGTAGCAAAATATTGGCTCTAAATATCTTATAGCTCGAGGTAAAGGTGGTGCTTACCAACTGCTAAACTGGAAGTCTCTAGTGTACTGAAAAGGCTTGTTGTCCTGAGCACCTGAGCCTGCAATGATAAAAATGAAACGCCTTAGGGACGTCAGTATAAACAAAACATGTACTGGTATTTAATGGAAACTGGATAACAAGTAGACATTAAATATCATGATAAGAAAATTTGAGAATGTGTATATAAGAGACATAATCCATAACTGGAATTGTGACCAACCTCAAGGGTCCTCATCGAAAGTTTCATGGCTTAGTAATTTATATATACATAATCCCTATAATTTGCCTAAGTGATATCTTTACTTCATTATATCGCTTCTTTGCTCTTTGTAAAGCTAACTGTCAGGGAATCACATGATGGCCTACTGGCGGTGATTAGTGAACCCTGTATGGCATATGTAGCCCACTGTCACAACCACGCGTGAAATTTCATAGTCTGGTAACGAGGTCTACTAAGATACGCCCCCAGGGCTACTATACGGTCTGCCCGCAAGCCTGTATCAGTCAGGTGAATCCACGACCGGAAATTCCAGCTGACTATATCTGAATTTTATGCACAGAGTAGAATCGTACGTAGTTGCCCTATATATACATACCCTACAGTACAGAGTAGTCTATAATCTCAACTTCTTGAATTTATTTATAATAATTAATTTATTAATCACATAGCTCGTGATATAATTCGTGTTTACATTCTTTAGCTTGAAAATCATATATCTTGCGACCTATGCACTTATGAACAGTCTGTGGCTGGTTGCTTTCTTTAAATTTATGCAACATGTACACCGCTAACTTCTAAGAGTTCCAACTATAGACAAATGTAGTTGTGTGAAACATATTGCTTCCTTGAAGAGTACTATAACTCTATAGGTTTAGGACTCAACATGAGAGGTTTTATAAAGTAGGATAACTTTTTTTCAAGTATAATAGAATCTATAGTGACATTTATCGGAAGAACATGTGAGTTTTGGTCATGCCTTAAGGGCAAAAGAGGTTTTAGCTTTACATTCCTTAATTCGGGACTTACTATCCTACGTCGTCAAACTCCTTTGTTGAAAACATTATTTATAACATAAAATCATAAAAGTATAGTTAAGAAACTAATCAAGAGTCACAACGGTGCCAAAAACACAATAATGGTTCGCGAGCAACAATCTCAACAATTACCATAGATGAGTGTTGTATCACCACACCCTTCTATTTCTCTACTTTTCAAGTAGGCTTATGAATTATTTACATGTTCAATATTATTCATCATCCTTTAACCATAAAGAACCATCCCCCTTAATCATCCACACTTAACATAAAAGTAAAACTCATGGCCTCCGATCACCATCCCACCGGTTCCTTGTTAACGATGTCAAATTCCTTTATAAGCTCATAATTTAAGTTGGTAGATAACTAATGCAATAAATTAAAATAATAGGAGCTCATATAAACAGCTACAACATATTCCTACCAGCTTAGGAATTTCATCAAACACTTGGTGAGCGACAAAGTTTCAAGAACTATAATAGTCGCGTTCTTTATAGCTCGCCTTCTGTTTTAATGTAACCAGCTTACTTCCCCAATACAATACCACTGACCCCTCATTTGGTCAAAACAACAGCCAACACAACCTTCTACAAATACCCTCCTCACCAAAACATAAAATACAATGGGCAAAACATGGACTCACGGCTTCCTATCACCGTCCCGTGAGTCGTACCCGCAAATTATACTTAAAGCATCCTTGGAATACTATTTATGAAGTAGAAGAGGATTCATACTTATATATCAAAGAAAAGCTGCCCCTGTCTTTCTTTATTCTCCAAGAACAATACTTTTTCCTTGAAGAAAACATTTAGCTAAGTATATCTATATGTCTATGGAGAGCAAGACACTTGATTCCTGAAGAAAACAACTTACCTTAAGCTTTGGTGGATTGAAGATGATAAAAACTTGAAGAAATAAGTTGAAACCTGTCCTGACACTTGCTCGAGTATATGACAAAGTATATCCCAAACTTCTAATATAAAAACAACAAGTTTGGCCGACTTTCTCTAAAGTGTCACATGTCCCGCAGTGATTGGGCAGTGCGCGCGTCTATCGTAGAATGAACATAACTTTTTACTCCCTTATCGTTTTAACGAGCGGTTTGTTTTGTTGGAAACTAGACTCAAATACCTTCAATTGTATATATAGTAGGCCCTATAACTCGTTATATATTAGGAGATATGCTCGTTCAAAGTCAGATGAGAAATGAGATCATTTGTACTATTCCTCCACAATGAACCTTTAAGCTTTAATCATTTCTTTAATGATCTCTTTGACCTAAAACTTTTGTTTAACCCTTCAAATAACTAAATATAAGGGTTAGATGGTATGCTTAACCATTTTCAATTATATACCTCCCCCAATATCACATCTATGCATTGGTGTTTACGAGTCGCAAATGTATTTTAAGTTATGGGATATTACAGGAAGTGTCGTTGTGCCAGCGTGTCAGCCACTATATCGGGTCAGACGGAATAGAAACTTGAAAGCACAGATTCTTTTAATTCTCCACCCCTTATTCAATGGAAAAACATTTTAGGACTACTCCAAGTAACCTCCTAAGCTGCTCCCAGTTTGAAGATAGCGTAGAGGAGGGAATTTTGTGCAAGGAAGACCAAAACCCATGGAATTCTGTCTATGTCCGTCAGGATTCACCCCTATGACGCCAAAAGCCCATGTTCAAATATTTCCAGTAGTTGTTTGAGGTCCAGGTAGGGTAGGCTTGACTGAGTAGTTAGACATGTCTTTAATTACATAATACCTTGTGAATTGTGGGGAGTTTGCATGTATAGATCTTCAGGCACAAAGTTTGGATGGAAAATGTGTGGATCAGAGTTGTTTAGGGAGATAAGGTACTTAATTTGTTGGTGTTGATCTTATAAATATGGTTATGTGTTATCCTAAGGGTGTAATATGTGAAACATGGCTTATAAGCGGGATGAACTGTCTGGAAAGAGTAATTTGGGAGTATGTGAGGGTTGATTGTTTCTAATATATGCATGATAATTATTTATATAGTATTGTTTGTACCATGCATGGCTAAAACGATCAAAGGAATGAAACTGAAATGATAACATGTTGATAATATCATGTAATGAAGGTGTATATTTACTTGTAGTTAGAACTGTGATTATATTTCATTATGATTGTGATTGTGTGACTATTGGTTGCATCGGGTACCATAACGATGAAATTGACTTTATTAAAAATATGTTTTAATGAACTACAATATTGAAAACCAACTTTTTTTCTTGCACTAAGATAAGGCAGTGGATTACATAGTTAGAAATTCACTCAACAATAAGTTAAAAGTTCGGATAGCCAACCATTTAAGCTACTAAGATTCCCCTCTATATTCTTACCTAATTGAATCCTAACCAATAAGGTAAAAGTTCATATAGCCAACTAATTGACTAAAAAATGGCTAATAATTGGGTTGGGTACCTGCCAAATTCGACCTGCTTCATCTCAATAATTTTAACATATTGTTATTTAAATTTTATAATCATATTTGTCACGATTCAAAAATGAACGTGATAACACTTTTCTATTCCCACCATGATAAGTCAACCTTAACCCAATAAAAAAAATGTGGAAACCGTAAAGCAAGAACAAGAGAAAGGAGGAAAACTTATTCATACTAAACAACCCCCCAAGACCTCATTGTATAACGAAAATATAGAACTCAAAGATAAATACAAGTCTCATTCTTTGTTTCTGAAGTAGAAAAAAGCTTAAAAGAAAAAGGGAAATAGGGCCCTCCAGGATGACAAACAGTTACCTCTAAGATCCTTTAACGAGCCTCGACTATCATGAGAAGAAGAGGATGACACGGGTCCAGGATCAGATCATACACAAGTGTAGAAGCAAGGAGTGAGTACCAACAACACGGTACCAAACAATAAACCTACTAAACAAAGAACCTAACTAGAAATTCAATACTTTTGACGCTCCAACCTAACCTCCTCAAACTACAACCTGCACAGAAATCAGCTCAACCTATAAATTCTACATTACATGGCTCACAGGACCAATATTCACAGTTCAATCTTTACAATTCAACAATCAAATAAGTCAATCGCAATGACAAGTAGTTTAGTTACACACAACAAATACATCAATCACAACAAAAATTAAGTCATCTGTAAGCATTAAATGCGTCAAGTCACAATGATCAATCTCTTGCCATAACTATTTCTCATCGGCACAATATCAATAGCTGGAACCATTTCCTATTCGCTTTAGATAACATCACGCTGTTCACAGTCAATGCACACAAACAAAATCACACCGCACCAAAGAGATAACAATTCATACAATTCAAGTTCACAATCATGGTTTCAAGCATTTCATCAATAAATCAACAAGGGTCACCATAAGGGAATTCACATCATCATTTTTATCACATAGCCTCTTTTTATTCATTTCAACCCCTTTTTATTCATTTAGATATAACAAGTGGATAATTTAAAGCATTCACCTCATACCCATTACTCCCAATACACAATCAACGAAGGAAGCACGTGAATTCGACTACTTGCCTTAAATCAATTAATAATCACTCCAAAAGTCGAGTCTTCCCTTTCCAAATCACTTCAAAAGTCTAACAATCTATAAACAAGCAAGTATTTACAATCACTTTCCAGAAACAACAAAACCCACAACAATTCCCTTGAAAGGTGGGTCAATAAACGCAATACCCAATTCCAAAAATAAGGTTAGAATCTGAAATTTAATACTTGAAAATATTACTCAATGCTTTAGGAACTCATTTGGGAAAATCTTTTTGAAATAGGACTTAAAATCAGTTCACAAACTCCATTTTAGTTAAGAACATGGGTTCTTGAAAAATCTCATCATTCACCAATCAAAACCTCAGATTTTGATGTTAAAACTCATGATTAAGCAATGGAAAAAATTAAGGTTTAGGATCAAGAATACTTACCCAATCCATCTAGCATAAACAATTCTTTCAAAATTAACTACCAAGGGTTCCCCAAGTTCAAAAATGGTGAAATGGGACTCAAACCCCAAAATTTGAAGAAAAATCCTTCTTAGGTATTGCTTAAGGGAACCCCATTAAAAAAGTGGGATTCACTTCTACGATTAGGCATCCATGAAGACCACAAGAAACTAACGTATGCCTACAAAAGGCTTAAGCAAGCTCACGGCCTCTCAAAAATCAACCATGATCTCACTTAGGTCTAAAATTATCCCCTAAATGCAATGGATTTCATGGAATTCTGATATGAGCTTTCGAACCCCAAATTTTGACCAAAGTCAACCCAAAGGCTAAATTTCCATAATTTCACAACTTAGGACCTCAAATACTCAAAAAGACACGAAATTAGAAACTAAAAACTCACACAGGGTGGATGTCACACTTTGGGACTAATGGAATCAACGGAATTCCGTTCCGACACTTAAAACTCCAAAAGACGCAAAAAATCACTTTCTTAACAACTTAGTCTTTCAAACTCAAAACTTACCAACTCTCCATTTTTAACTCATAGTTCAAAACCTACTTTTCAAAATCAATTATAGCAAACTCGATGTCACTATCTAGAGGAAAAATTGATAAGTTCCATGGAAAAGACAAAAAAGACTGACCGGGTCATTACATTATCCACTACTAAAAATCATGTTCGTCCTTGAACATACGGCAAAATAAAGGACCTGGAGCTTCGGCGAGATAAGGATATCTGGCATGCATATCTGACTCTATCTCCCAAGTCACCTCATCGACTGAACGATGCTTCCATTGAAACTTCATTGAAGCCATCTCTTTGTTCCTAGGCTTCCGGACATGCCTATCCAAGTTGTCTATAGGCTCCTCCTCTAAAGATAACTCTAGACCTAACTCAACCGAATCAAGGAAAAGTACATGGTCTTCACCTACCACGTACTTTCAAAGCATGGAAACATGAAGCACGTGATCTACAACTAAGAAACTAGGTGGCACGGCCACTTTATAGGCAAACACTCCCAAACGACTCAAATTCATAAAGGGTCCAATGAATTTAAGGCTAAGATAACTCTTCTTTCCAAACCTCATCACACCGTTCATGGGTAACACTCAAAGCCTAATATGATCACCCTCTATGAACACTAGAGCTCAAACTCTCTAATTTGTAAAATTTTGCTATTGACTCTGGGTCATTAATAGTCGAACCTGGATCATATGAACTTCTCCATAGGATTGCTAAGCAATTATGTATATAATGAATCATCGCTTGTTGGTGGGCATCATAGTGGTATTCGGACTGCGCATATGATTTTACAGTGTGGATACTACTGTCCTACCATCCACGAAGATGCTCACGATTTTGCCAAGTTTTGTAATCGTTGCCAAAGAGAAGGAGGTATTTCAAAGAGGCAAGAACTTCCTATGAATCCTCTATTGGTGATAGAATTGTTTGATGTATGGGGCATTGATTTTATGGGTCTATATGTGAGTTCACATGGGATGAAGTATATTCTTGTTGCGGTCGATTATGTATCGAACTGGGTCGAAGAAGTTGCGCTCCCCAACAATGAAGGTAAAAGTGTCACCGCATTCTTGAAAAAGATATTTCCAGATTTGGTACAACGAAGGCGATTATTAGTGATAGAGGTTCCCATTTTTGTAATAAGTTGTTCAAGGCTCTACTTAAAAAATATGGTGTCCGCCACAATGTAGCCACTACTTAACATCCGCAGACTGGTGGGCAAGTTGAAGTGTCCAACAGAGAGATCAAATAGATTTTGGCAAAGACTGTGAATGCTAATAGAACGGATTGGGCAAGGAGGCTTGATGATGCTCTATGGGCCTATCACACTGCCTATAAGACTCCCATATGTATGTCTCCTTACCAACTTGTATATGGGAAGTCTTGCAATTTACCGATAGAGCTAGAGCATAAGGCTATGTGGGCGATGAAGAAGCGAAATTTGGATTGGGGCACTGTATATAATCAAAGAATAAATGACTTGAATATGCTTGATGAGTTTCTCCTAAAACCTTATGAAAGTTCAGCCTTGTACAAAGAGAAGATGAAGAAGTATCATGATCAAAGAATTGAAAAACTAGAATTTGTGGTGGGTGATCTTGTGCTTCTATTCAACTCTAGGTTGCGTTTGTTTCCGGGCAAAATCAAGTCCAAATGGACCAGGCCATGTTTGCTCACAAAAGTGCTCCCCCATGGAGCGGTTGAGCTTGAGAATAGTGAAGGAACAAGGTTCATGGTTAACGGGCAAAGGATCAAGATCTATTTGGGAAACGCATAAAGCGTGCAAGAAGTTGTTGAGGCCTTCTATCTTGATGAACTCTGAGTAATCAAGAGTCTTGCGTTGTGCCGCGATGTTAAATCAAGCACTGCTTGGGAGGCAACCCAAGATGTACAATCTAGCCAACTATAGATTTTTCTTTCTAGTTTAGTAGTTTTCTTTGTTTGGTTACTTTTCTGTATTCCTTTTCTTTTTGGTTAATGTTTGCTAGATATAACATAGAGTCCGTGTCTAAAAAGTGTCCAGAAAATGTAAAAAGAAAGGCCTAATGGGTGCTACATGTGCAGGGATGAAAAGCAAATCTTCAGAAAAAAATGTGTGGTGCAGAGGTCTACGGACCCCATCGACGGTCCGTGGTTCATTCCACCGATCGTGAATGGTGTCCGTCGATCCCATGTAAGGTTCCTGAATTTTTAAAGTGCAAGAGTGAACTACGGTCCTCATCTACGGACCGTAGATTGACCCACAGACCGTAGATGGGGTCTCGTGGGTCCAAACCCTAGTCTGCCTGACCCGACCCGGACATCTTTTAAATAAAACCCCTTATTTTTCAAATCATTCCCACTTCCCTCATTTATACTCCAAAACCATTTCTACACCCCTCTAACTACTCCAATCACTCCATATTACCATAAATCCACCATAAATAACCCCATATTCACCCTCCCATTTCAAAAAGCACTCTCTTCTCCCCCAACTCTATCCCATTCCCCATTTTTAAAGGTTCGGTGTCCGGGTTTGGTGCGAAAGGCTAGCAAAAGGTTGTTGGAAGTCTCAAGTCGTAACACAATCACCTCATTTCCATTGCTTGTAAGCTAATAGACTTTCCTTTCACTTTTAATTTCGATTCAGTGATTGATTATAGAAAGTCCGAAATTGGGTCTTGACCTTGGGTAGTTGATTGTATGTAAATGAATGCTAAACAAGAACTGCAAACACCCTTGGAACTATAGATAGTGATCGTTGTCTTTATATTGTATAAAACAACTGTAATGAGAGTCTAAATGCAAGTTTCAACTTAGTGTTCCTAAATTGTGGTGCAATTCCTGTGAATTTAGTAATCAGAATCCTTAGAATGACAAACTAGCATAATTTATGTTAAAATGCATGATTAGATTAGGTGACATTATTGAAATTCGTCAAATTGGGGTCAACATGAAGGATGCCTGAAACCTAGAATAGATCCCATCCACGAGACCACGTCTACGGACCGTAGGTCAATCTACGGACCGTAGATCAGGTCCGTGGTTGGTGGCACATGAAAGTTTCACCAAGAATGGAACCACGAAAGTGGACTACGGTCCTTAGATCAATCTACGAATCGTTATGCATATCTGTTGTTCCCATCAGAGACCAACTTATTGGTACCTCTGATCTACGGAAGGGATCCACGGACCGTAGGTCAGCCTACGGACCGTAGATGCCCACCGTAGGTGGCCACTGAAGCCACTGTCTAAATTTTTTTATGTTTTTCATTTTTGTTCGTTCTTTGTTCTAAAATCTTTTCGAGTCTGTTATGAGTTTATATTTTTTCTAATTAGACATCCACATGTACCATGACGCCTAAGAATCAAGTGACCTACTCTAAAAGGGGCAAATCAAAATCCGTGCAGCCTAATTTTAGGCTGATTGATAAAGACACGGATGCATAAAAGGAACCAGAATATGTTTCACTAGCCACGAGGACATCCCTACTGCACCTCGGGCTACCCGGAATACATCCCCGCATGTGGTCACCGATGTAGTCACTGTCTCCCAATCTGTTGAAGAGAACACACTGATTGGGTCACAGGCTGGTTCTGCTTCCTGTTCTGAGGCTAGTTATACTTCCGACTCATAGTCCGCCTCTACTTCGGGTTCTGAGCTTACCCATGCTTCCGGCTCCGGTTCTGGATCCCCCACAGGCTTTGGGTTATATGACAAAGCTGCCTCGTTTGATGAGTATACTAATTCCGGAGAATTCCCGGTGCCACAAAGCTATAACCCTGATTCCGTGACTGGGGAGCCAAACATATGGTGTGTTGAGGGGCAATGGCAAATCTACCAGGATGCCAGAATGCAAAATGAGAAAGAGAAAATGGTCCGGCTTATTATTGAAGAGCGCAGAGTCCTCACGGGGAGTTTACAAACTATTCTCGACATCCATCGGATGTTTGAGCTGCACAAGTGCTATTGGATGGCTCAAGATCTCGGGACTTATAGCGAGGAGATTGTGCGGGAGTTCTATGCCTCCTATGCTACCATTCTCTGAGGTTCGATTGGCAAGAGATCCAAGCCCACAGCTCAAAACCTTCTCACTACTACTATAGTCTGAGGTTTTCTAGTAGACATATCACATACCAACATCAGTCAATTCCTCTACAGCCCTGGCCCTGATCACACTTGGGCAATCAACACGGCCGAGTTTAATTACAGATGGGATGTTGTGAGGGGTGGATCCTTCATGCGTAATGCCGAACAGAGGGAGGTTGTGTTACTATGGTTGGCTAGGCACATAGCTTCAGATGGAGAGCGTGCAGAGTGGGTTAGCTCACCACGTTTGGGTATTTGGAAGGCCACCTTAAATTTGGTAGCCAAGTTTTTTTTGTTGTTGGTGCGGAAAAGAGTGTCACCCACAAAGGACGACAATGCACTTACATGGGATAAAGTAGTAATGGTTGCAGCATTAGTAGCGGGGTTCAAGATCGACTTCGCCCGCATGTTGCCGGTACAGATTCATGAGAGGGTGTTCAAGACCTCAACTATTTACCCTTTTTCGTGCCTCGTTTTTCAACTATGCAGGGACTCGAGATATTGTCCTGATTCGGGACAGGGCAAATGTGGCAGCACATCGCCTTCTGGAACCGTTGTTTCTGTGTAGCAGATGCAAGGTGATGAGCCTACCCCTCTAGCCCACATTGATGATGCCCTAATCTCATCTTCTCAGGCCGCTAGTCACACCCCAGCTCATCTAGAGCCACCCTTCCTTCTGGAACCTTTGTTGTGCCATTAGCTCGAGTTCAGAAATTGGAGGCGCAGATGGCCACACTGTTTCACCATGTAAAGCCATGGATGCAGAAGTGCATTAAAGATTCTGAGGCTAGGATGGAGAAGAGGATGGAAATCATGATGGATCAGAAGGTTCAGGCCACTTATAAGAGCCTGGATGCCTTCAAGTTGAGAGTACTCGCACAGCCAGCCCCGGTCACAGATTTTTCCTCCATTTGGACTGAGTTGGACAGTCTCCGGGCCGATATTGATTCCATCCTTGCTGCGCCCACACATGAGCCAGAGTCTGCACCCACTGCATTGGGTGATGATATGGTACTCGATGCTCTATTCAGAGAGGATACAAATGCACTCCCCGAGCCCACCCATCCTCTTGGGAAGAGGCACCACTCTAGCAAAAATTCTGACACTACTGAGGAGGCCCGGGCAAAGAAGCGGGAGCGCTAGAGGACTGAACAGGCTTGAAAAGCCTCTATTATAGATGAGGAGTTGCACCAACAAAAGGTTTGTGAGAGCGCGCGTGGGGCTTCGAGTTCTGTGCCCGTTGTCAAGGTTTCGACTATTGAAAGTCATGATGTGAGTACCACTGATGGTGCAGTTAGAATGTTTGAAATCACTACTGAGGGAGCTGTGATTGCTGACGTGGGCACTACCGAGGGTGGCCCAATGTTGCTTTAGCAGGCTCAGGGAAACCGGACCCACCCGCTTGTTGATGGTTCGTCAGCTCTATGCGCCACAGGTTTGCTTTACCCAAATCCCTTACTTTTTAGTGCTTTTTGTGTGCATTGGGGACAATTGCATCTATTTTTCGTTGAGGGTGGGGTAAATGGATTGTGGGTGATACAGTGAAGTCTGAGTGTACCAACTTACTATCCACTCTTGGGGTTTTCTTTCCTGTGTTCTTTGCCCCCAAGAGACTGCTTCATTTCTGTTGAACTGACATATGTTAGGATTGTATGTGTAGAACCGTGAGAGAGAATGAAACATGATGGAAAAAATATGAAATTTTTTGAAAGAAATGATACCCATCTGATGAGTCCACAAATTGGAGTCATTTAGGGCTTTATTTTAATGGAAATAGTATCCTTGAATTCTTGTTTTAGCTCAATACCTGATTAAAATGCTGAAGTTTCAGGTATTTGAAGTTTTAGTGGAAGCATGGACACTTAGGCGCAAAACGGAGCAAATAAGGCTGAAAAGAACAAGAAATGGAAACTTGTGGATCGCTGAAATGACATAAGCCGCCCTTTGTTCCAGTACGCGAAGCCTTGAAGGAAGTGGATCAAAAGGCGAGGAAAGGAGTAGTCGGCGGGTCGCTGATCAGTTCCGCGAAGCATTAATATACCGCCCAATGATCCAAAATGCGAGGATGAAAAAGGTAAGACACTGAAGGCGATGAGCTGACCAAAAGGCGGATCGCCGAGTTCATTGGTGATCTCGACTAATGTCGCTGAACAATCCTCCGCAACACAATCTGTAAAAACTATAAATACTATTTACAATTAGATTTTGGATAATGAGAGAGGAGTGGAACATATTATTATTATTTCACTTTAGAACATATTCTAGCTAATATTTTTCACTCAAGTTTGGAGAGGGTTTTGTGGAGACTTGAAGAAAGGAGTTCTTCTTCCCCAAGTTTGAAGTGGGTCTTTTCTATTAACTTTCCTTTGATTAATTCAAGGTTTAATTTCTTATATCCAGTTGATTTCATTATCATGTTAGGTATAATTTATTATTTCTTGATGTGTGGCTAAAAACCCTCATTCTTAGGGTGTGATTTAGCATATCTGGGTTGATATTCTTGTTGGGTCTTGCTTGTTGATAGGGTAGATATATTTTAATGATGATTTCACCTAGTGGTTGTGGTTTAATCTAAAGGGTTTGTAGTTTCAAATACAAAGCCACCGATGTGTTTTCGGCTTGCCAGAGAGGAAGGTAGTGAAACCAAAACCACTTGACTGATGGCCTAAGAAGAGGGTCGACATGAGGTTCAGCCCGAGAGGGTAAGCTCTAGTCCCATATCCTAACACTCAGCTCAATAGAGTGAGTGGGGTAAGGCGTAGGTTGGTCTTCATGTGGCAAATGGGTGTCCGAGAGGAACGCATTTGAAACCGGGTAAGTTGCTCGAGGGGGAACTTATTACCATTTAAAGCTTAGCCTAGTCACTATTATTTTGCAAATCTTCGATAGAAAGCATGTACCCAATAATTTATCTCTACTTGTATTGCGATCACATCCCAAGAACATTTCCCCATACTGGATTTTCTTGTTTATTTTCTTGTTTTAGTACTTGTTACAAAACTCCCTTTTGATATTTGACACTTTTGTGTCACCTATTTTGCATTTACAATGTCTTTTATCGCAAATGTCTTTAACTACGACTAACTTGATTGAAATTCTAATTGGTTATTAATTCTCAAAACCGCTCCCTTGCGACACGAACCTAACCGTCGGTTGGGTTACTATATTATTGACGATCGTAGACACTCATATCGTAGGATTGTGTTGTCCAAAAAGAATAAACTTTTGTGATATGTGCTAAAATCTGTAGGCTAGAATAAGTTGAATGTGTTGGCTCTAATTTTGACATGATAATGAACCAACTTGATGGTATGACTTAAGCTAAAACTTGAACTGGGTAATCTGATAATAAAACTATGTGCCAAAAGTATGTGAGAATAATTGATTGTTCAAACCATTTTTGTGCCAATCTAGAACTTGCTCGGTTAGTCCTGCTAAGACAATCTACTCTAGAGGCTAGGAAGTGATCATAGGCCCTTGTTCTGATAAGTCCACAAATTGCCTAAAAGAAGAATCTAACCAAATGAAATAAATGCTCTCTTTGATCCAAATGTTATGAGCCTAAATTAGACCATTTCTTTCTAAACCCCTAACTCACCTTCCCATAATCTACTATTTTGGTTCCGGTCCCTCCTTGGACATATGCACCTCGCCTTAGGCCAAAAGCCTAAGTTGAGGGTGGCTAATGTAAAAGAGTAACCTCAATCTTGGCCCTGATCCGACATCGGGTAATGTGAACCTCAACCATTCGAAAATCCATAAGTTGAGGGTGGCTAGGAAAGAGAAAACAGAAAAAAATGGGTATGAAGAGAATTTCATGTTGAAAAAGAGAAAAAGAAAATAGAGGAAAGGATGTGACCTGTTTAAATCTAAAAAAAAGAATAAAATGCAAGAAAAAGATGAAAGTGAAAAATATAAAAATAATAAAGAGCTACAAAGTTTAAAGTCACATCAATGGTTGAAGACAATCCGGCGAAAGAAAGTAAAATGGTAGGATGTCAAGAATAGGGCAAAAAGAGATAGAAAGCCTAATGTAATGTCAAGGAGGACAGAAAGTCACTATAAAGTACCCAAATGTACCACACCTAACCCTGAGCCTATGTTACAAGCAAAGAAAGTCCTATAGTGATCCTAGAACCTAGTTTGGAGAGTCTAAGCAGTTAAAATAAGGGCAACCCTATGGTATTGAGCACTACCTGTACTTGAAGTTACTTCAAAGTGTGAGTGTTGAATGAATCCTTGTACTCAAAATCAAATTCATTGTGTGAAAAAGGGATTTCATTTGACGTAAGGGCACTAGTTATATTGTCGAAAAAGTGAGTACCTTGGTGATAGTGAAACAGTATATGTTGTGTGCTGTTTGGTCGATCTTGGTCATGTTTGGATCCGCACAAGTTAGCTTGTTGAGTCTGAGAGAAAAGATTTGCATTCGAGAAGAGAGTTAGGGTAGAGAGCCAAGTGATTGCTTGTGCTTGAAATGCTTGCTTTTACACAAGTATCGTTTAGAGTCTTAGTGCGTCGCTTCAGGACAAACAATGAATTTAAGTTGAGGGTGTTGATATACCATAATTTTATGATATTTTTAATATATTTCACTTAAGAGTTGTATGTGTCTAGGGTCATTTTGTATTGTTTTTTATGTATTTTTCTCATGTTTTGCAGCAAATATGTTCAGACGTGGAAACTGAGAGACGCATCTGAAGGATGTGCAGAAAAGGGCATCTACGGAGGTGATCTACGGATCGTAGGTCCATTCATGCTCGGTAGATTGGTGTCGTAGATGGGCAGGCAAGGGTTGAAATAAAATCAGGGAATTCTTGACCAAGTGCGGAACCACGATAGCAATCGACGGATCTTAGATAGATTAACGCACCGCACTGCTGATCCGTCAAATGATTTAGAAAGGGGTTCTAGTACCTGATTTTAAAGATTCTAAGTATGGAGCAACAGAGAGGATCCA